>CAUYQU010050069.1:0-67589 GCA_963574635.1 Cheracebus regulus | reverse complement strand
AGACTTAACAAATATTTACAGAACTCTCCTCCCCAAATCCACAAAACATACATTTTTCTCAGTATCACATTATACCTATTTTAAAAGTGACCACATAATTGGAAGTAAATCACTCCTCAGCAATTGCATAGCATAACACAGGTTTAAATAAAATATTGGTTGGCTGCTTATTTGTTATTTTCATCCCCTATTCCTTCCTGTCTCCATTGTTAAGCACAATTATTCGCATAAAAGAGGTTTTTAATATTAATTTTTAGACTGCATTCTAGCCTGGGCAATAAAACAAGAATCCCATTCTCTCTCCCTCTTTCTCTTCCTCTTACTTTCTCTCTTTCATTCTTTTTTTCTTTCTTTTGTTGTTTCTTTCTTCTTTTCTTTTTCTAAAATAATAAAAAAAAATGCTTATGATGTATTACACACTGCTAAGTGCTTTCCAAGGGGCACTGAATTTAATCCTTTCAACTTCATGAGGCAAGGATCATTCAGCCCATTGAACAAGAGAAGAAACTAAGGAGTTTGACTCATTCTTCAGTATTTTCCTCCTCTCAAAGGGCTACAAGATGAAGAGCTGATGTGTTGAACAGAATATGCTATTGAAACAACACTGTTTTACCTGTCTTATTAAAAAATAACACACTCCAAGTTTGTTTAAGTTAGTATGATATTCCCAAACTCTGACTGGCACTGAAATCTTCAAGAGTGAAACACACATATAGGGAAAAAGAGCAGTTTCTCTGCACACAAACTCCATTCAGGTCATCACACTTAAAAACTACTTTCCATTTTCAATTACAACCCATTCCAATGAGTAATTTACAACAAAACATACTTTTAAATTCTCTTAAAAGTTAAAAACAGCCACGAAATAAATGAAGTCAGATACTTAACTTCTTCAAGCAATAAACTTGTCATAAATTATCTGTTAATCATTCAGTCATGTAATTATTTTATATGATATGACTTTGTTTATAAGAAATACAGTATACTGTTTTTACCATAAAGGTTACAAGATTAAGAGTTTTAATAAACCACAACATGAGGTGAAACAATTCAAAATTAAAAGTATATACTTTCTTAAAGTCCATTTTAAAAATTCAACGACTAGCCATTTCCTTTTTTAAAAAAATGAAGACTACTTCAGTGGAACCTCAATTTGTTCATTTGTAAAGTGAGAAAACTGGAGCAGCTGATCTGAGGTCTCTTACAAATCTAAAGTTTTACTCAGTGAAGATTATCAAATAAGCATTTTCATTTAAGATGTTACTTGTATTGCTGCTTTAATATGAATGGCCATGATACAAAGATTTTTTTTTAATGGAAAACTATATGCGGCAAACCTGTGTCTCAATCTTCCCAAGGAAAAAAAATAAATGCATAAACGCAAGAAGAAATATCAAGTGTTATACCAATGTAAAACCACTGCATCCTTGGAGAAACTGCATAATGAACAGAAAAAATACATTTTAGGGTCAAGACAATCTGAATAAAATCCTTTCCAACATTTTATGGTTTTGTGGAAGCATTTAATGTCTTTGTGGAAGCAATGGCTTCCAAACTCTCTTGCCATTACTGAACAAATTGTGTGTTTGTGTGTGTGTGTTTTTTTTTTAAGTACTTCTGAAGTATCCTTTTTTTTTGGAGACAGGGCTACCCAGGATGGAGTTGCAGTGGCATGATCACAGTTCACCGCAGCTCTGACCTCCTGGGCTCAGGTGATCCTCCCACCTCAGCCTCCTGAGTAGCAGGGACCACAAGTATGTGCCACCATGCCAACTAATTTCTTTTGAGTTTCACCATTCATTATGTTGCTGATCTTGAACTTCTTGCCTGAAGCAATCTTCCTGCCTCAGCCTCTCAAAGGGCTGGAATTACAGGCATGAGCCACCTTGCCTGGCCTAAAGTATTCTTATATCCCAGGAAAGCTTTACTCAAGAGTATAATATTGTAACAATCCTAATAATTGAAATGTAGGATGAGAACACGAAAGTGGACAGCTTAGTGAAAATAAATTTAAAAATTTCAAATAATTACAGATTAGAAGAATCCATTTATAAATATCTTATTCTTTAAAAGAAACAGATTAATCACAAACTGTGTCAGAAAAACTTCTATATTAAAAAGTAATGTATCACAAATATATTTGTCAAACTAGGAATATTAATTGCTGAAGAATTCCTAGTTTCTTAAAATCTAGAGGTCTAAATTTTCTATTGTGTCCTTCATTCACAAATTAAAATCCCCCAAATTAACTACAAAATAAACTGAAAATAATTCAAAAGAAATCACTCTGTGTATGAATTATAAAAATCTGAATACAAAATCAGTGAGATTTTACTATACATTAACACCACTAACCTGTCAGAATTTAGAGCTGAAACTTTACGGATGGTCTGGTTGTCTAAAACTTGTTATTCCCCAATTCCAAGTGCAGTGATTTTATTAATTGCACCATGGGTTCTAAAACACTAATCACTGTCAGTTGCTCAATAAATATTTAATTGACTTCTATGTGTCTACAATCTTTCAGGAAGGGAATACTCAAATAAGGCTATGAAAAACACCTCTCACTACAACATAAACTCCTTGAGGGCAGTCTGTTTTGTTCACTTTTCTCTCCTGAGCCTGCAAATTGCATGGCAAAGAGATGGTACTCCATAAATATTTATGAAATAATGTCTAGTGGTATACATGACATATTATTAGAAATAATCAAATGACCATGTCATTTAAAAATCAGACTATTCAGGCTTTAAACTATTATAGAAATCATTTAAATTTAAAATTAAGAGTCATGAAAAGTTGCATGTATACTGCTGGAATTTTTAAAAGTTACAAAAGTCTACTTTTGAATAAAATGATCCCACTTTTTGCTAAATAATTTAAAAATATTATGTGGCCATGTAAGAGCACAGAAGGATATATAATTCAAGAGATCAACAATACTTATCTCCAGAAGACGGGATAAGTAATTTTTCATTTTGATTAGATGACCTTTCAATTTTTTCTATAGTAAACATACATATATTCAGTTATTAAATCTAACATTCAATCTTTATATTACAACATTTGTTATATCCATCTGTAAGCATGGAAGTAAATACTAAAGTAGACTTTGCCACAAGTTTTTCTTTTACAAAGAATTAAGTACCCTATTATACAAACACCCAATTAAAAAGAATGCTGGCTGGGCACAGTGGCTCACGCCTGTAATCCCAGCACTTTGGGAGGCTAAGGTAGGTGGATCACCTAAGGCCAGGAGTTCGAGATTAGCCTGGCCAAAAAGGAGAAACTCTGTCTCTACTAAAAAAAAAAAAATTAACTGGACATGGTACATGCCTGTAATCCCAGCTACTCGGGAGGCTCAGACATGAGAATCACTTGAAAGTAGGAGGCAGATGTTGTGCCAAGATTGAGCCACTGCACTCCAGCCTGGGTGACAGAATGATACTCTGTCTGTATATACATAAAAAAAGGAATGCTTATTATGCATGTAAATACTGAGTAGCATTAAGTAAGACCGTTCATCCCACATCTATAATGCACATGGTTACTACAAAATGAAATCCTCTGAAATAAATAATTCTCAGTACATTTAAATAGGTCTTAAAGAAACTTTTGAACAGTTATCAATACAAATCCTACTTACCTTCAGATTTTAATTTTGTAAGAACAAATATCAAGTAGTTGTTAAAGTCTGGATATTGATTAAGTTGTTCCAGTTTCTAGAACAAACAGTAGTTAAGGAAACTTCTCTGTGTAATCTCAGGAAGAATTAAGCATTCTTAGTCTAAAAATCAAGGCTCTTTGGTGATATTTTCAGTCCTGCTTTTTTTTTTTTTTAAACTAAGAATAAAGATATCTTAGTAAATCTATCAACATGCTACTTCAAAAACACACTAGTGCTTGCTAAACCTCTTAGCTGCTTTACGGCTGATATGTATCAATTACATGCACTATAACATAAAGTTCCAGCTTCAGCATGCTCAATATAGCAAAAAACATTCAAAAAAATTCCTAGATTTCAACTTTAAACCGCTCTCAACAGAAAGGTATTCAGGCATAAAACGACAAAAATAAAGGCATTCCAAATGGAAACAAGTCTCTCAGAGTTGAAGATCATTTAGAGAAATTAACTTTATAGAATGAGTTAACTTAAAAAAGATACTTTCATCAGACTCATTTGTTCTTTAGCATCCAAAAAGATAAAGTGCCATTTATGCACAAGGCTATACATATATCTTATTATAAAGTCAGCATTATGAGATTATTGCACTACAACTGCACAACTGTTTCCCCCCACCCCCCAAATTTAACATTTCCAGTGACACCAATTTGCAGGTATTTCATTGCTGCTGGGAGGCAGCTGTGACAAAATGCTCTATTACATCTTTCTTCAGGTCCTAACTCCCAACCCCTAAACAAGCTTCTCAATTGTGTTTTACTACACACAAAGATTAAAATGCTTTTTACCCAACAAACCTAAATTTTTGATTAAATCCATGAATCAAACTGCAGAAACACTTTATTAGCTATTTATTACATACTTGAAAACCCTCAATGTTTAGGGTTCAGAATGTAAATGAACAGCAAAATATTCTCTCGCAAAATTCCAAGGTGTAACTACTTTCTCCAACCAAGACAGTAATTCTTGTTTTAGTGAATGGCCAAGATTAACAGCATGCTGATATGTCAATGAATTTTTCAAAACTATTTCCTGATAAGGTTTACCTTCTTACAACCTGAGCTACATCTCATTATGCTCATATAGTGGCCTTTCAAAAAGTACTTAAAAGCCTGTACAAAACAATAATTCAATATATTCTCTTCTTAGGAGAGACAAAAGAATACACTCTGAAAACAGCAGTGCATATTTTTAGCTAAAGTAGTTTTCCTCTCACAGTAACAGAAATTTGTTCTTACTCAGAGGACATACTAAGTTCCAGGCACACAGAATAAACTGCAAATTGACTACTAGCCCAAGCACAGTACTCAGCATTTATAAGGTGCCTAATAAATATAGACATAAACAAGAAATTATGATTTATGTTGCCACAGAATAACTACAATGCGGGATTGGGCTTAGCTAATTAAAAAAACTAGTAATTGTATCATGTAATGCCTGCAATTAATCAAATATCAATTTCTATCACCCCTAGAACTATGACAACACAAATTAAAACTGAGCCATAGCAGGGTTTACAAGATAGAAACTGCAATACACTCCAAAACTGTTCTTTCCTCAGAACTAGAAGTATCCAAACAAAACGGCTTTAAAAAATCCAAGCAGATATAAATCATTATCCCTTCCACTAAGTATTATATTAACCAAGAAAATAAGTACTCATTTTGTCATCTACTGAAGGTTTTAACTTACAGCAATGCAGTACTTCTTCGAATCCCTCGGGATAAGTAACTTCATCTTTACAGATGTATAGATGTTTTGAATTTAAATAAACGTAAACACGAAGAGCTTACTTACCGAACTCCATATTAAGTAATTTTGCTGCTTATTGACGATAGAAATCAAGAGGCTTTTCTGCAAAATATAGGCTTAACTTCTTTAGGCTTAAAAGATCGGAGGTTAAAAGGTTAGTCATGATATAATGAGTGAATGTTTCCTTTACTGGATCCAATAAGAGCTCTCCATTTGAGCACGGTTTAGGGCACAACAGAAAGCATACATAGTAAAGTTTTGGTTCTCTTAACCTTTTCGGTCTCTAAAACCGCGGCAACAGGATTACTACACCAGCACACTCGGTAAAGACCTAGATAGCTGTGCAGTCAGCCTTGAGCCAAAGCTTTAAAAAGAAAATCTAACTTGGGTGCCAGGGAGCTCGCAACAGGTGTTAACACTAGTAAACCCCGGGTGAGGCACGGAGACCCCTTTTCCCGACCTGTAGGTCCCCAGCCCTTTTAGGGCAAGGACCTGGAAAAACATCCAGGACCCACACAGCTGCAGTTCAAACCCCGCGCCAGCTCCACCCAATTCTGGCCAGTCAGACGGCGAGCTCCGTCGCGCACAGAGCGCCCTCCACCCGGCCTCCTGCTCGGCTCGCCGCCCCCCCACCCGCGGGGCGCATTGTGTGGGCCCGGGCCGCTCCCGCCCGCCCGCCCGCCCTCTACCCTCGCGGCAGGTCAGCAGCGGGCGGGGACGCGGCGGCCCAGCCCGCGCACATGTCGTGCGATCCCGGGCGGAGGCCAGGGCCTCCGCCTCCTGCGGGCCGGAAGCCGGGGGCCTCGGCGGCGTGAGCCCCACGCGGCGGCGCCCCCGGCCCAGGCATCAGGGCCGCATTCGCCAGTCGCCCGGCAGGGGTAGCGGCGGCTTGCCCAGCGCGCAGACCCAGGGAGGAGGCCCGGCTCGGAGGGCGGGGGAGGGGCAGAGGCGGGGGCGATGGGAACCCCCGGCCACCGGGAGCTGGGCCGCAGAACGGGGCGAGCTGCGCTGGTGGCGGCCAGGCCTCGGAAAGGATACTTGTTGCACGGTTCTCTGGATGGTGGTGTCTGGGGACTGGGACTCCTTCAACAGCTGCAGGATTTGCTGAAGTCCTTGCTCGTCAGGTTTCCACTCATACTCCATCTTGGTTTGCTGCAAATAAAGCCAGACACAGGAAGAGACGGAGCAAATGTTACTCCCGGTGCACAGGCCCGGAGGCTTCCCGCGCGCAGCGGACCTGCTCTCCCCGCCACCACAACCCCAGCGATCCCCAGACGCCTCGGACCTGCCTGGGGTACCCCGAAGGAAGTCTCAGACGGTGAAACCCGGTGGAACTGCTCTTGGCAGTCCGGCCGCCAACGTTCGCTGCTGCTGCTGCCGCCGCGGCCGCCGAGCGCAAGGAGCCGACCAGACTGAGTCACCGCGAATTTGCAATCTGGCCCCAAGATCCGCTCACGGGAGCCCCCTGGGTCCTAGTGCCACGCAGTTTTCTCCAACCCAACCCATCTCTAATTCCGTCCGGAAGATTACTACTAACTTAAGGGCTAAGAAAAAGTCAAGCCCTTATCAAAACACCCGAGGAACACCTGAAGAGATCTGTTTTGGGTATATCATTTTACAAAATATGGTGAATTAACGCAAAATGACTGAAATAGGGTACAAAAAGTTGTTATTTTCCCTGACAGTTCACTAATAATTAGTGAGAAGCAATCAAAATGTTTACATTTCAATTTGATATATAAAGCACTAAAAATATTTAATCTAAAATACTGATGCAGTCACAACCCACACTTCGAAAACCATTAAATGCAACATTTGCAGAACTTGACTAAAAAATATTGCATTCCTGCATAAACTTCAATTTTTGAACTCCTATTAAGTGAAATAAATTCCATCATGAAGTAATTACATTCCACAAGTAAGGACTTTGGGTCGCAAGAAATACAAGAAAAATAATGTGATTTTACAATTGCATAGTGTTTAATTCCATTAGAGTATTTTCACATACTACATTTTCTCATTTGATTCTCATTACAACCTAGTGAGGTATTATTTGCCTCCATGTGGCAACTAAGGTGAAAAAAGATCTGAGCAATCTACCACACGTAATCAGTGAAGACTGAGACACGAATATAGGTTTTTAAAGCTTCTATGAATTGCATCTGCTACAGTCAACTGAAGGTATCACTAAAATTTTTGTTAAAACTAAATGCTTAAACAAAAACAACAAAATGTTAAGTGTCAAGCATGACTTATTTGTAAAAACCAAACAGTTTGATAGAGGAGAGGATTTTTAACATCAAAAGTCCCTTGCTAGTAGGGGTTTAAAAAAACGACTGCCTTTTCACCTAGTTTTTTCTTTCTTTTTTAAAATGCCGTTTCCTCTCTCCTTCACTCTTATTTTTCTGCTTAATATCCTGTAATCTGGCTTTGCTCACGAAGTTCTGATGACTTCGTAAATGACCCAATCTAATAAACTGTTCTTAAACAAAAAACCCCAAAACAAAAACCATCAACATCTGGACATAAAATATATTAATACCGTAGTGTTTTTATTCTAGTCTTCATTCTATGTGTTTTTATGCACATTATATTTTATAATAGGATTGTCCTTTTTCTTGCCTTACATCATGTATCATTAAATATTTATTGAAAATACTTCAATAAAATGTTAATAGTATTCCATTGTACCACTATGCCATTTATTTTTATACACTTTTATTTGATACACTATAGACATAAAATTGTACAAATGATAAGCATATAATTCATAGATAGATTTTTACAAAGTGAACCCATCTGTGTAACCAATACCCACCTCAAGATAGAGATCATTGAGTATGAAGAGGTTTCTTTTGTGTCCAATCCCAGCTATCAACCCTTCCCAAAGTAATCCCTAATATAATTTCTATCATTATAGATTTCTCCCCTTCCCTCTCTTAATTTCAGAAACTTTAAAAAAATTGCAAATATTATAATAAATAAAACAACGTGGTTGTATAAGACAAGTTAATTCAATCCTATCTCCAGGCTCCCGAGAGAATCTGTTTTAATAGTTTGATGTGAATCTTTCTACATTCTAATCTCATATATATGTTTTCCTCTTATTTTAGATCATCCTCCATACTACACTAATATTAACTCTACAACTTTTTTTTTTACACATAATAAGACATGGCCTTAATTCCAGGCCAATACATACAAATTTAACTCATCTTTTAATAGATGCACATTGGTCTTGAGAATGGATAGAGCATAATTTTTTCCAACGATCTCCTGATGGGCTTCCAGACTGCTTCTACTTTTTTGCTGCTACCAACAACCCAGTAAAAAAATTCTTATACCAATGTCCCTACATAATAGTGGCAACCTGGTGGGGTTATTAGGCCAAAAAGTATGTGAATTAAAAAATTTTAAACAGTTATTACCAGATTACGTTCCAAAAAGTTATGCAATTCACACATGCCAACAATATGAATGTTTCCTGCATCTCCACCAGCACATTCTTTTAATTTTTATGACGCTAACCAATGACAATTTAATTTCCCCTGTTACTAGTGGGAGTGGGGAACCTAAAAGTCTGAGCCTGAGTAATATTAGCGCTGGAGCTGCTACAGGCATACCCTACCTGCTGAGGTGACATTCAGATAGCCCACTTAACCCCCTAACTGCCCTTTTAAACAAGAAACTAAAGCAAGGAACCAATAGCAGTCAAGTCTGAAAGGCATCTTCATTATCACATCCATCCTAAGGATGGCTGCACCATAATATCAGGCCAATAGCATGCTTCCTTCTTTATTTCTGTTGTCAAATAAATAGGGTTCTTTTTCTTTTCAAACAGCTTAGTATTAAGAACATTTAATTTGGTCAGCCTATGATGACGTAATAAGTGTTTCCCCACACCTTACTCAAATTATCTGTAACAAGAGGCTCTCAAGAATATTTGATTCAGGCTGGGGGTCTTGGTGGCTCACGCCTGTAATCCCAGCACTTTGGGGGGCCGAGGCCGGTGGATCATGAGGTCAGGATATGGAGCCCATCTTGGACAACATGGTGAAACCCCGTCCCTACTGAAAATACAAAAATTAGCCTGGTGTGGTGGCAGGAGTCTGTAGTCCAGCTACTCAGTGGGTGGAGGCAGGAGAATCGCTTGAACCCAAGAGACTGAGGTTGCAGTGAGCCAAGATCGCACCACTGCACTCCAGCCTGGGCGACAGAGCAAGACTCCATCTTAAAAATGTATATATATATATATTTGATTCAGATAACTGCTTGATAAGAGATCTTAGACCCCTTTGAACTTTTCTGGCACATCTTTTTAAAAATTGTGATAAAATATACACACATAACATTTACCATTTTAAGTATACAGTTCAGTGGCATCCATCTCCAAAACTTACCATATTTTAAAAGCCATTAAAATAAGGAAAAATCTTATATCCCGGGGTAGCCAGACATTGCAGGGTTAATTAGATAACTCTGAAGTACTTCAAGTGAACTAAGCACATCAGGATTATTATATGAGGTAGAAATCATTTATTTAAATAGTAAACTACATTTATATTAGTTAAATAGAATATCAATATTGGATTTTCTTATAAAATTTAAATATTACTTGGAGTATACTTTTTGCATGTTGAAGGCTCAGCTCTAAATGTCTCAAAAAAAGGAAGTAGTACTTCAAATATTGCTCCCTCGGATCATACTCCATTAATATTAACTTCATAACTCATGCCTGATTGGCCCATGACATTCAATGATGACCAAAAAAAAAAAAAGAAAAAGGCATTTCAACAACCCAAAAGACAGTTATTTGAAAAACAAGATAGAAGATAGCATCAGAAAAAAAATTGCCTGCAAGTGGTGAGTTACTGTGATACCATTTTGGAATTTCAGAAGACTAAAGCTTACTCATGAGCAAGTTTTTAACTTAAATTTATATAAAAATTTTGAATTTGCTACAGTTGAGAATCATGTGAGGTAAAGAAGCCATACTGGCTGAAAAAAGTAAAAATATATAGCTTCTTCCTTGCTGGATAGTCTGTAAAATATAGTTTAAAAAGCAGACTGGAGATGTGGATTCAACTGACCTACATTTGAATTCTAGTTCTTCCACTTAGCAGCATGAAAAACTGGGCAAGTTAATTAATCTAAGTCTTTAGTTTCCCAATCCTAAAATGGAAATATACTAACTCTGTATGTGGATCATAGGTACTTGGCAAATAATATGTATAATTTGAAAAATAGGGCTTTCTAGCATCGGCAAGATAAAATTCTAACTTCTTTTCATATAAGAAGTTTCTTCATGATCTGGTTCATCATCCTCAGGGACACTTTTATCTATGACTCAACCTCCAACTTTATGCTCAATCAAGTCTTTCTGCACCTCTCCTACTTTGGAAGCCTTTGCACAGGAATTTCCTGCTGGGAATGCCCTCTTTAAACCTGACCAACTGGCGAACTCCTTCTCACTCTTTAGAGCTACCCTCATTCACTGATTTTCCAAATATTTATTGAGAGTCTTTCTTGGCACTATGATTAATACTGGATACTATTTCTCTTCTGTGTCATTATTCCAAGATCTCCCCACAAGACTTAAGTGCATTTTTTATTACAGATCTATGGTTTATAGCTATCTCCATTTTAGAAACTGTCATATGGTATTATAATTATTTCTAGGTCAGTCCTGGCAATAGATCACATGTTCCTTGAGAGCAGGGACAGTGTCTTTTCACTCTCTTTGCCTAGCAGAGTCTGATTCAATAAATACTTGTTGAATAAACACTATTGTTGTTGCTATTAATTCAACCGAGTAAATATTAAGTTGAACAACTACCATGTGCTCAGTGAATTTTGGAGATTCAAAGATAAGTAAAATACAGCTTTTATCCCCACTAAGTTCTCATTTGGAGAGAGAGGAAGATGAGCTGTCAATGAATGAAGTATATGATAATGTACAATAGGAAAAGAGAGAAAAGCAAATATATCACTAGAAGAGAGAGATACATTCCCCTGCCCCCATCATCTAGTTCAATTAAAATTTTTTCCTTCTAATTTCAACTAAATTCAAAGTTAGATGTTTCTATCTATATGTTGAATCACTATGATTGTGAGAAATGTTGCTATTAGTGACATAATTTCCCCAGCTGGTGAACAACTCTTAGTAGAGATCCAAACAAACAAGGACAATTGTCCTTCAATACTTCAATAACACAGTGGTTGTTTTTTGGAGACGGAGTCTAGCTCCGTCACCCAGGCTGGAGTACACTGGTGTGATCTTGGCTCACTGCAACCTCCGCCTTCTGGGTTTAAGCAATTCTCCTGCCTCAGCCTCTGGAGTAGCTGGGATTATAGGTATGTGCCACCATGCTTGGTTAATTTATGTATTTTTAGCAAGACAAGGTTTTACCATGTTGTCCAGGCTGGTCTGGAACTCCTGACCTCAAGTGATCCGCCCACCTCAGCCTCCCAAAGTGCTGGGATTACATGCGCGAACTACCATGCCCAGTCACAGTTTTTATTACTAGAAAATTCAACATATATTAAAACTCTGCAGAAAGTTCTATGTGTATATGTAAAATTGAGTTAGGCTCTTGGTTCTGATATCTATAAACAGATTTTTTACAGCTTTATGACTATCTAATGAGACATTTACAAGTCATACAAAACTAGGACAATTTTTCATGGTGAACATCTAGCAACCCTCAGCACTACCCAGTAAATGACAAGAGTACCTCCCAGTCACTAGGACACCTCCAGAGAGTAGCACTGCCTCAGTGGAGAACTACTATGGTAGGGAAAGTAAAAAGGGCTGTGAAGACATTATGCTAATCCAGTTTGGAGGTCAGGAAAGGACTTCCTTGAGGAAGTGACTTTTTATCAGAGATCTAACAGGAATTACTAAAAAGCAAAGGTGAGGCTGGGAGGACCTCATAGACTATGTTGGGAAGCATGGACTATCTTAAGGATAATACAAAGCTTGTGAAAGGGGTTTTAAATTGATAAAAGACATGATCAAACAAAAGTCTGGAGAAGGATTAATCCTCCTAGAAAACAGAAATGGGGAAGGAGAGGCTCATCTTTTGCTCTATAAGTTCAATATTATGTCAATTTTTAGAATATGTAATATTTTAATAATAATGATAATTTTTGAAACCTATCAGTTTGCAATGAGGGCAGGAGGAGCCACAGGAAGACCTAACTGTCCAATCAGCATATAAAATGGGATTCCAGTTTGTTAGGGGAAGGGCAGTCATGTTTCATAGAGAGCCAAGATGTACCAATAACTCTGGTACTTAAGTATTGAAGACTTAAACACATGCAATATTTTGTTAGTAATAGTGATAGCTAATATTTTTTGAGTACCAAGCAATGTTCTAAGCACTTACATATGTTAATTAATTTAATCTTCGCAACTCCATGGTGGTACTCTATCAGTTACATTTTACAAATAAGTACATTGAGGCACAGAGAAGTTACTTGCCTCAGGTTGCTCAGCAAGTAAATGGCAAACCCAACTATTCTGGCTCTGGTGTTCAGTCTGGAAGCCCTTGATATACTGCCTTTCCAAAAGAAACATCAATCTCTACAAATTGGGAAACTACTCATAAATACAACCATTTGCATACTAAGAACATATATTTTGATACCTTTGTGGTGAGGTAAAAGAGAAAAGTAAAATCATACTTCACCATCATAAAAGCTATAATAGATCTAAAAAAGCAATAGTATGTATATAATATGACAATATAATAAAAGTGAGATATTTCCATAGCATTGAGTAAATGAATTAAAACATTCTAAATATAATCTTCAAAACACTCCTCTGCCGTAAGTAGGTAGCAAGTATTATTTTTATTTGATAAGCAGATAAATCAAAACAGCTTAAGAAATTTGCTGAATCACTTGCTGAATGTGAATCAGCTATGTAGACTTCCACAGAAAGTGTCTCTTATATTGGTTTTTTACAGAAAAATGCTATTATGAGCAAGGACAAAAAAAAATCAGATATCCAATGATCTAAAAAGAGCATGCAATTTAAAGAATATGATTATTTAATAAAACTTTTATTAGAAATGGAACCAAAGTTCAGGTATGAAGGAAAAGAAGGAAAAGTTTATAGGCAGCTGATGAATAGTTTTAAAAAAGGAGATTTTAAAAAAAATGTCAAACAATCAAAATGCTGACAAACTTGTTAAATTATAGCTATCAGTGGAACTAGAAAGTCTTTTAAGAGAGTCTATAATCAGAGGTTATGGATCAAGAAAGAAGGAAATGCAAAACTAACTGTTGAGCTTGTATTAATTGTGGAAATGAGCTCAACTAGATTAAAAGGGCAGGGACCATAATTCATGTTACACTGTGCCAGGCACATGGGTTTTAAATCATCTTTGATTGACTGATGGGTGAATCATCTAGTTCACCACTTGAAAAAATTAGTCTAAAAAGTTAAAATTTTAACTTTCTGGCATTACAAAGTTATTGTCATGTAAGAGCTGAGAGATTAACAGAACACAGAAAATGGAAAATAGGTACTAAGGAAAGTTTGAATAAATGTGTTCTTAGAGTGCCTTTTCTGGAAGAACTTTGAAGATGACTAGACATGCTTACCAAATGCTAATTAAAGTTTACAAATAAACATTAAAAAAAGTGTGGTATCAAAGTGAGTGATAAGAAGGAAAGCTTGATCTCAAAATTCAACCCAATCTATAACCAGACGCTTCCTATACTTTAGCCAATTTAATATTCACAACAACACTATGAGGTAGATGTTAACTCCATTTTATATTAACCAAGGTTCAGAGAGGTTAAGTAGCTTGCCCAGCTAGTATGTGGCAAAGTAGGCATTCAAAACCAAACCTGTGTGATTCCAAAGTCTGAACTGTGCCTACTCATAACAACAACCCTGTTATCATTGATGGGTTCTTCCATGTGCCAGTTATTATGTTAAATTCTTAAATACATGATCTCATTTAATTCCATGAATATGTACTATGATTGCCTCCATTTTACAGAAGAGGAACAGGCTTAAGAGAACTTAAGCAACGTGCTGAAGGTCATACAGACAGTAATGAACAAAGCCAGAACTCAAGCCCTGATGCACCCAATTCCAGAGCCCTTGCACTGAACTACTCTGCCATATTATTCTTGTTCTGCCACCCCACAAATATGTGACTAACCCTTAGAGAACTTAACAGCGAGCAGACTACAAATGGTCTACATTATACTTCTCTTTCCCTTTCTATTCCATGCATCACCAATAATTCAACAGTTCTCTTGATGAATGTCTGCTTCAGGTCAATCACTTCCGATACGATAACTGCACCTTGCTTTTCAGAGAACAAGTTTTTCATTTTTAATGAAAACAAAGAGCTGACAGGAGTAATACCTCCTATATATTTAACTTTTGGTTATCTCATTGTCACCCTCAAAACACCAACTCCCTGTTGAGTTCTAAAATAGATTTAACCTTCACGGTTGGTCTCACTCTCCATGTATGTTTAAGCAACTTAAATCAGTGGTTCTCAACCCTGACTGCACATTATAATTACTGGGAACTTATAGCCAGTTGAGAACCATTATATTAAATCAATATATCTGCTCCAGGCAATTTCCATTATTTCTTATTCTAATGAGCAGTGTTGTTCTAGCTGTACCAGAAACGACAGAAAACAGAAAAAGAGGAAGAGAATGCAGACTGCACCGATTAATATGGGAAACATTACTAATCACTAAAAAAGTCTTTAATGAAAACCAAAACATAAGAACATATTGTTTAAAGTTACATAATAATTTGTACTTCATAGTAAGAACTATTAAGTACAATGTTTATTTACCTTGTAAATTAACAGTGACAGAGAAGGGGAAGAAGTTCCACTTAAGTTATTTTTTTTTAGACGGAGTCTCCATTGTTGCCAGGCAGAAAGGCAGTCGTACAATTTCAACTCACTGCAACCTATGCCTCCTAGATTCAAGCGATTCTCCTGCCTCAGCCTCCTGAGTAGCTAGGACTACAGACACACGCCACCACTCCTGGCTAATTTTTGTATATTTTTTAGTACAGATGGGGTTTCACCATGTTGGTAAGGATGGTCTGGATCTCTCGACCTTGGTATCTACTCACCTCAGCCTCCCATAGTGCTGGGATTACAGGTGTGAGCCACTGCGCCCGGCCAGAAGTTCCACTTAAGTTTTAAGACAGAAACAGGAACTTGGGAAAAGTAAGTTTTGGGGGAAGTAAGTTTATCTCCAGTAAATAATAACAACGCACACTAGAAAATTATGATCCTTAACTGGCAAAATATGATTTAAATTTGTATATCAAATCAACTTATCTTGCAAATGATAACTACATCTTTCTTCAAATGGCAATAGTAAGTCATTCAGAAAAATAAACTCTTCTAAATAAGCCCACACATTAAAAACCAATTAATCAAAATAATTAGGTCCCTGATTCTTTTAGTATTATAGAATTCATTAATGTGCTTTACTAGGGATTGTCCCACTGCTACATTCAACTGGAGAGTTAAGTTTTTAAGTAGTTCAATGGACTACTGTCATTGTCTATTGTTAACTCTACTCCAATAGTTTTCATTCTTGTGACACAGATTTAAGAAAAAAAAAAAAGCTTTTTAAAAGTCTTCTTTAAGTATTATAACATGATTGTAAATTTCCTTTCAGAACATTGGCTTATCATTGCCAAGTGGTTTGAAGTAAACACAGTGCATATTTTACCTCATTTGATTTTAAAAACTACCCTGTGTTGAGGAAACCATCTCAGTGATATTAAGTCATTTGCCAAAAATCACTCAGCTAGTAACTGTTAAGAATTGGGTTGGAATGAATGTCTATTTCTGGTCCAGTGTTTCTACTACTCCAAACTATTCCTTTAATTCATACTTCATTAAATATGTAAGCATAATCAATTAAAAGAATAGCTTATCTTAAAGTAACACTGCTCTACACTGATTATACATCCGCTGATTTATATGATGATATGCATAAAAGATAGAAACAAGCTGTAGTACTCTAGCAAGTACTCTTGGTAAAATAATGGCATTGAATGACAAAATATGAGCACCAGGCAAGTTACTATATTTACTGAATTTAAGGAGCTGGTAAAAAAGGCTATGATGCAAATAGCTAAATATTTTCCTGTGAAACACATCTGAAATTATAAGTCAATAAAAGGTATGATTAAATACTTTAGAATCCACTTTACATATTAATACAGTGAGACATACCTATACAGTTGATAGGAAGCTGAGCTGATAATTAAAAAAGAATTAGCACATTGGGATAACAATTATAGGTCATTTTGATAACTACAAGTATATGGTTTTATTGGTATTAGAATGCTCCTAAAGTTCTGAAGGGAGAGGACTCCAAAAATGTCTTATTCATGTCCAAAACTATTCTTAAGTATAATGTATGGATTCAGTATTTCACATTTTCAAGCGTATGCAGAAAAAGGAACATAGCACTGTGTTTATTGGTAAGGGCTGAATGAGAGAAGGATCAGAGCAGTTCAGACAGCAAAATAAAAAGGTTAAAAAAAAGTTAAGTGGTTAGTAGGCTGATTAACATTAGCTTTTACCTAACTGTTCATTTCTTCATAGAAATCTCACACACAACAGGGGCATATATTAGTCAGATTTCAGTTATAAAAAGATAGATACAGCAGAAAAAACTTTTGAAAGGGAATCGATTTTTACAAGTTTAGTTCCTGAAATGAATCTTGTTCCACATTACTTGTTGCTGATAAGCAACAGGATGGAGTAGAGGAAGCATGAGTTCTGGAGTCATACACTCATTGGCTCAAATCCCAGTTCTGTTAATTATTGACGTTGTCTTTTTTAGGAAAATTGCCCAATCTTTTGAGCCACAGTTTAGTCATTTGTGAAATGGGGTTGATGAGAAGATTAAATGAGAATGTAAAGTGCAATAACAGTCAGTACTTAATGTTTGTTTCCTACATACTACACTCACAACTAAAATTGTCATTAAGACCCAGGTTTACTGATGGCACTTTGTACCATCAGATAACAATAAGATGAAGATTTCTTAGATGATTTTTATATGATCAAAGAATATGCATCAAAATAGGCTGTTTAACTGTCATTTAAATGAAATGATGCTATGGTTTGAATGTTTGTATCCCTCCAAAATTCATATTGAAACTTAATCCCAAATTTGATAGTATTAAGAGGTGGGGACTTTGGGAGGCGACTGTCATTGTCATGAGGGCTTTGTCCTCATGAATGGAATTAATGCCCTTATAAAAGCGCTTGAGGGAATCTATTTAGCCCTTCTGCTCCCCTTCAACCATGCGAGAAAATAGTGTTTTTCCCTTCTTCCATGTGAGGATGCTGCAAGGTGTCACTTACGAAGCGGAGAGCAAAACTTCATGAGATATCTGATTCACTGGTGTCTTGAACTTGAATGTCCCAGCCTCCATAAGTGTGAGAAATATATTTATATTACTTATAAATTACCCAATCTAAAATATTTTGCTATAGCATAGTTATGGACTAAGAAATTGGCACTAAGAAGTGGGTTGCCACTATAAGAAATATCTAAAAATGTGGAATTGGCTTTGCAATTGGGTAATGGGTAGAAGCTGGATGGTAAAGGGCTATTCTAGTAAGGGCTCAGAAGAGGAGAGCTGCATGACATGCCTCAATCCTCTTAGAGATTTCTTAAGTGGTCCTGTCTGTATTGGTAGAAATACAGAGAATAAAGGCTATTCTGATGAGGTCTCTTAGACAGACAAGAGGAATACGTTATTAGAAACTGGAGAAAAGGCCATTCTTGTTGCAAAGGGGCAAAGAACTTTGCTGAATTGTGTTCATGTCCTAGTATTTCGTGGAAGGCAGAACTTAACAGTGATGAAATAGGATATTTGGCAAAGTGTTCAAGGTGTGGCATGGCTTCTTTTGAGTGCTTATAATAAGATGCAGGAAGAGAGAAACAAATTAAAGATGGAATTTGTAACTAGAAGGAAGGCAGAACTTAAAGATTTGAAAAATTCTCAACCTGTTTGATAAAGAGATTAGTATGGAAAGAAAAAAGCTAGGTGCTATTCATCAAGATAGTGGATGAATGATCCAAAAGGCATTTCAGAGATGGCTGTGACTAACTTGCCTGTTATAAACCCAGAAGCCAGTGCCTTGGGAACAGAATTATTTCAAGGCTCTCTATACACACTATAGTGCAGCACTCTGGCTACCTTAGTTGTGGCTCAACCAAACCCAGGTGCAGCTCAGACCACCCCTCCATAGGGTATAGGTGGTAAACCTTGGTAGTGTCTACATGGTGCTAACACTGCAAGTGCACAGAATACACAAGCTGTGGGTGCACTGTTACCTCACCTAGATTTCAAAGAATACCCTGAAAACACTGGGGCTCAGGCAGAGCACCACCACAGAATGGGGCCACTGCAGAGAGACCTCACTAGGGCACTGCCTAGTGGAGCTGTGGGAATGGGGATACAGCAGAGAGCCTACACAAAGGCAATACCTAATGGAGCTTAGACTGAAAGAACCGCTGGCATACAATTCCAGCTTGGGAGAATCACAGGCAGTGGAATCTAACTCATGAGAGCTGTAGCATAGGCTGTGCCCAGTAAAGCCATGGGGTCAGGGTGACCTGGAGCCTTGGGGGCCCAATCCCCACCCAACTGTATCTGGAAGGCAACACATAAAAGTCAAAGATATTCTGGAGCCTTAAGATTTAACTTTGCTTGCTTTGTTGGGTCTTGGACTTACTTGGTTTTGCAGGTTCATAGCTGGATAGCAATTTGCCTCAAGATGAATCATACTTTGAGCCTCATCCATATCTGATTTAGATGAGATTCTGGGCTTCACACTTTTGAATTAATGCTGAAATGAGTTAAGACTTCTGGAGCTACTGGGATAGAATAAATGTATTGGGATTGAATGAATGTATTTTAATAGAAGCACATGAATTTTGGGGGGCTAGGGGCAGAATGTTATGGTTTGAATGTCTGTGTCCTTCCAAAATTCATTTTGAAACGTAATCCTCAATGCAATAGTATTAACAGGTGGGGCTACAGGAAGTGATTAGGTCATGAGAGTTCTGTCCTCATGAATGGGATTAATACCCTTACCCTTATCAAATGGCTTAAGAGAGCCAGTTTGGCCTTTCTGCTCCCCTTCCACCATGTGAGGGTACAGTGTTCATCTCTTCATCCACGTGAGGATGCAGCAATAAGATACCATTTATGAAGCAGAGAGCAAGACTTCACTAGACATCAAATAACCTGGACTTCCCAGCCTGTGTAGTACCATAAGAAATACATTTTTATTATTTTATAAATTACCCAGTATAAGGTATTATGCAACAGGAACAGACTAAGGCAGGTGATAACAGAAATACTGGAAGAATAAGAACAAATAAAAAAATGGAAATCAAGTAGTAGACATTAAAGCAGATATGAATTTAATCAGTACAAAAACTAAGTATAGTCACGTGTCAGTTAAGGACAGGGATATCGTCTGAGAAATGCATTGTTAGGCAATTTCCTTGTTGTAGAAACATCATAGAGTACACTTATACAAACCTAAATGGTCTAACCTACTATACACCTAGGCTATATGGTATAGCCTATGGCTCGTAGGCTACAAAACTGTATAGCACGTTGCTGTACTGAATACTGTAGGCAATGGTAACACAATGGTATTTGTGTATGTACACATATGTAAATACACAAAAGGTACAGTAAAAAGAGCATAAAAAGATAAAAAGCTTAAAAATAAAAACTAAAGCATAAAAGACAAAAAAAAATGGTTTATCAGTATAGCGCACTTACAGGACCAGAAGTTGCTCTGGGTGAGTTGGAGAGTGAGTGGTGAGTGAAGGCCAACACCTAGGACAATACTGTATACTACCGTAATTAAACAACATTTTCATTCTTCAATAATCAATTAACCTTAGTTGTTTAGCTGTCACTGTAACTTTTTACTTTATGAACTTTAGATTTTTAAAAAATTTTGGCTGGGTGTGATGGCTCATGCCTGTAATCCCAGCACTTTGAGTGGTCTGGATGGGCGGATCACAAGGTCAGGAGTCCGAGACCAGCTTGGCCAATATGGTGAAACCCCGTCTCTACTAATAATACAAAAATTAGCTGGATGTGGTGGCATGCACCTGTAGTCCCAGCTACTTAGGAGGCTGAGGCAGAAGAATTGCTTCAACCCGGGAGCAGAAGTTGCAGTGAGCCAAGATCGCGCCACTGTACTCCAGCCTGGGTGACAGAGCAAGATTCCATCTCAAAAAAAAAAATTTTTTTTGACTCTTTTAATACTCAGCTCATAACACAAACACATTGTACAGCTATACAAAAATATCTTCTCTTTATATCCTTATTCTATAAGCTTTTTATATTAATTTTTATTTTACTTTTTAAACTTTTTGTTAAAAATGAAGACACGAACACACACAGTTTGGCCTAGGCCTGCACAGGATCAGTGTCATCAATATCACTGTCTTCCATCTCTATATCCTGTCCCACTGGAAGGTCTTCCGGGGCACTAACAAGCATGGAGCTGTCATCTCCATGATAACAATGCCTTCTTCTGGAATACCTCCTGAAGGACCTGGCTGAGATGGTTTTACAACTGACTTTTTAAAAAATAGGTAGAAGTACACTCTAAAATAACAATAACAAACATACTAAATACACAAGCCAATAATAGTTATTTACTATCATTATCAAGTATTATGTATTGTGCATAATCATATGTGCTATATTTTTATATAACTGGCAGTGCAGTAGTATACATTAATTATTTACACTAGTGCCACCACAGACATGAGTAATACATTCTAAAATATGAGTAATACACTCTAAAATAACAATAATGAACATAGTAAATACATGAGCCAATAATAGTTATTTACTATCAAGTATTACGTATTGTGCATAATCATATGTGCTATATTTTTATATAACTGGCAGTGCAGTAGTATACAGCAGTTATTTACACCAGTGCCACCAGAGACATATGAGTAATGCATTGCACTATGACATCACTAGACAATAGAAGCTTTTCAGCCCTATTATAATCTTATGCGACCACCATTGTATATGTAGTCCATCATTCACTGAAATGCATGAGTATAGTTGATAAAGGGTGAACCTCATATGCAAAGAGATAGGACAAGAAAATTCTATAGAGACGGTTCAAAAATGGGAAAAAATCAGTAGGAAATAATGTCATATGATAGACTACCATACAACTAAAAGTTTAGTACAAAAAACAACAGCATATATTCTGTAAGTGTTTGAATGTATATTTCTATTATTGTGATAAAGAAATATTGAGACTCAACCAAAATTAATGGGATGTATAAAAATTCATGAGTATAAAAAATAGAATGAAATATGAGGCAGGAAGGAAATCTGAAATTACCCTGAACACAGAATATAATGTTAATCTACTGTACATATTAAGAAAGTGGTTTATAAGCATAGATCCTTAAAACTGAATCTTAGGTTAAAAAGCTTATTTTAGTCTTACAAATAGATATTAAGTTACTGGCCAATGAATATCATGTCTTTATCACCATCCATTCCCCGCAACCCACAAAATAAAAATTTATCAACTTTAACTGTAATTAGAAAATGGCAATCGTAGCATCTAATCTTCAGAATGAAATGAGTATTAGACAACATCTATCCAATCCTCTTATTTTAAAAATGGGGAAATCAAGACCAGAAATCAACATTACAAATTAAGAGGGGCTGTGTGTGGTGGCTCATGCCTGTAATCCCAGCACTTAGGGAGGCAGAGGTGGAAGAACTCCCTAAAATGTTCAATTTCTTCCACTTAAAGCAAAAACATCTTGAGACTAGTTTGTCACAACATATCATATTATATAATTATGCAATATATATAATCATGTTGTATATATTTGAATTTTTATTTAATATTGCTATCCTGATTAAGCTCTTTTCTTTTTTTTGAGATGACGTCTTGCTCTGTTGCCCAGGCTAGAGTGCAATGGTGCGATCTTGGCTCACTGGAAGCTCCACCTCCCAGGTTCAGGTGATTCTCCTGCCTCAGCTTCCCAAGTAGCTAGGATTATAGGCATGCACCAGGATGCCCAGCTAATTTTGTATTTTTAGTATAGATGGGGTTTCTCTATGTTGGTAAAGCTGGTCTCGACTTCAGATGATCCACCTGCCGTGGCCTCCCAAAGTGCTGGGATTACAGGCATGAGCCACCACACCCAGCCTAAATTCTCTTATTTTCATGAGGGGGAATAACTCATTTGGTTTGTCTAGGAGAGAAGAGTAGGTTTATTTTAAGTCATTCATGGATTAGAAATATAAGGTCAGGACGTGCAGGTTGGCTCACTCTTGTAATCCCAGCACTTTGGGAGGCCGAGGTGGGTGGATCACCGGAGGTCAGGAGTTCAAGACCAGTCTGGCCAACATAGTGAAACCCCATCTTAACAAAAAAAAACACCAAAAAAAAAAAATTATCCGGCTGTGGTGGTGGGCACTTGTAATTCCAGCTACTCGGTAGGCTGAGGCAAGAGAATAGCTTGAACCTGGGAAGTGGAGGCTGCAGTGAGCCGAGATCTCGTCATTGCATTCCAGTCTGGGCAACAAGAGCAAAACTCCGTCTCAAAAGAGAGAGAGAGAGAGAGAGAGAGAAAAAGAGAGAGAGAAAGCTATCAGGAAGCAAGACAGTTTTTAGCAGCAGGGAGTTCTCTAGGAACTGCAGGGTTGGTACAATGAAGGCTGATGACTGCCATGGGAATTAATTTCCTTAGGTTTGAGCACCAATATATATCTGAGAGCTGACATGCAAGTCTCTGAAAGGTATGGAGTCTAATGAATATACCCAGATGGGTGGAGAGTAAACTGAGTGGGAAGAGTAGAGAAAACCAAGAATAAAGTCATCTGCCAGTTCAGGTGTACACCTCTTTATGTACAACAGAATTCTTTCCCCATCTACTTCTATCTCTCTCCTCTCCTCTGTTCCCCTATCTTTTCCAAATTACACTATTTTGTTTCTGAGCACTGACAATCACTGTCACTGATGCCATCAAGGGAAAAAAAACACCTCACAATATTCATTTTACTAACACTTTACACCAGGAGAGATGTAGAGACAGTGGCAATTTACTCTCCCTATGATGCTAACTTTCAGATAATACTTGATTCTCCAGACTCATACACTCCATATCTCAAAGGAGCCACAACATCTCTTAGACATTTCTAGGAGGTACCACTGTTTACAATTGTTAGATAAATAAATTTTTTATTTGAACAAGTATAGAAGGGAGCTCCTAAAATATTCCAACAAGAAAGCAATATATTAGTAACTTTTCTGGGAAGTTAATTTAGAACCAATAGTCACACATGAAAGAAAATTCACAGGAGGAAATGCAACACTAAACAAACATGAGAAAATGCTGACATTACTAGTAATCAAATAAATGTAATAATGAGTTAATGGTTTTAGTCCAATTAGCAAAGATAATTTTAGAATGATAATATCCTATGCTGATGAGGATATGATGAATCAACTTTAACAAATTACTGATGGTAGTGTAAAACTAATATGACCTATAAGAAATAACTCAACAATCTATATCGAGCCATATACATTTTTATATACTTTGTCCTCATGATTACACTTCTGAGCCTGTATCCTAAGAATCCTAAATACACAAAACAGAGTATTTACTCAAAGATTTATCTCAGGGTTATTTCTAATATCAACAATAAATATATGGCAAATAATATGACATTCAACTGATGGGGGTATTAGTAACCATCAAAAAAAGAAGCCTAATTTCTGTGATGAGATGAAAAGTATTTATGCTTATAAAGTGAGAAAAAAAGATAAATGCTTAAGTTATGGTACTTAAAGGGTTGAGTTTTAGTTACCTAGAAAATTAATGTACTTAGAGCAACTTTTTCCTAGATTAAGCCATTAAAACAAGTAGACATACTATAAAGATAATATTGAAAACAAAAGCATCTTCATAGTAACAAAAAAAAAAATGGATTCAACTTTTGCAAGGCTCAAGCATTATATCAGAAAAGTTACTTTATAATCCAAGAGATCCAGTCTCAGAGAACGGCTTTCCTGAATATTAGAGAATATTCAGAATCAGTTTAATTAGATTCTTAGGTCTACCAGTTGTAAGTGTATAGTCATGAACATATCTACCTCAAAGACCAAACAGGCATACAGAATTATCTCACTACCTTATTAGTCAAGATATTTGTAACCATTCAGGTTCTTTCCATCTCTTCTTACTTACTACATTAGCTTTCTTAGGCAGAAAAATGTATTAAGAAGAATCTATTGATGTTTCTAACATGAGTACCTTAGATTTAATTATTTTTGCAGTAGAGATTTTCCTGTGAATTAGTTTTTTACTTAACATATTTTAGTTGTGATTATTGAGAAAGTCTGTAGAACTTATTTCTACAGAAGTCTCAACCATTGTAGAAGAATATAGGCCGTCTTTTCTAAGCTAAATTCATTTTCATTTGCTTTTGGCTTTTACATATTTAGTAGGGTTTTTTCCTAATTTTTCTACTTCAACATATTGTTTGAGCTATTTATTGTTTTTTCTTATATTTCTGGAATTATATATCGGCATTTAAAAAATTAGGAAATTGATGAAAGATGCTTGCATTATTTCTTTTGATATAAAGTAAAATTTTGGATTTATTCTTTTAAATTTTATACTATTACTGTTTCTGTATTTTTTACTTAATATTTTGTAGCATTTGAATGTTGATATTAATTTCTTATTAACCTTAAAAAATATTTTGTATTCGTAAGGTATTAGAACAGTAATCACAAGTGTATAATTTGTAATAACTCCTATTATTTAAGTAAAACTTAAATAAAACTTAAAAAAAACTCACACATCCTGGAGTAGGGTTCAGAGACACAAAAAGAAAATCTTTGTCTTGGGTCACATGAAATAATACTTCAATTAAAAAAATAATTTCATGTAGGAACTGATCCATATTATTGACAGCTAATAAAAATACATAATCTTCAGTTAATTCTTGGTCATACATTCTCACAAGCATACTGTGCATCTTCTAGAAGGAAGGAACTCCAGCTATTAAATCAAAAGCAAACATTTCTTAAGTGCTTGTATGTGCAGGATATCACAGCTGGAAATTACCAATACAACAATAAAACATCTGAAATGAGAGGATGAACTCAGAAATTCCTAAGATTTCTTAACTTATTAATTTAAATTGTTTAATAAATTCAATAATTCAATATGTGGGTATGCATTTGATGAACTTGCTCAAAAACATTCAAGACGTTCAGGAGTTTGTATTTCCCAGAATCAGAATACAACAATTTTATCTAAAAATTACAATTTTGCCCTAGCTGCTGAGCAATTTAAACTCTACGGGAATCACACTCCAGTGAGTGTGTGTATTTTCTGCTTTACAAATAAAAATTGCCTGCCATGTACCTAACAAAAGTCTCTAGCCCATGAGGATGTAAGGTTAAAACAAAGCTAGAATTTTTATGTCTCATCCTTTTATTTCTCTACTGACTCGAGCTTCTCCATCAAATTCCTACATTAAATATTAAACTACCATACCACTCTCTTGATTCAGAGCTATTATCTATGCTAAAGCCAGACTCCAGAAAAATCTCCTACCTTTACAATCCCTTTATGGTTTCACTGTTTCTTATTTGGGCAGAGGTATCAGGCCAAGGGAAGGATGATGCAGACACTTAAACTCACAGCCACAATCTGTCTAGAGCTAACAGCCCAGGATAACTGCATGGGGATTTAGGACCAACTGCCTTCCTCCAAGGGTCTTTAAGTCTTCAGTGCCAACAAGAGCCAAAATAACATCAGAAAAAAAAGAAGGGGCATCAGGAATCTGGGGTTCTAGTCTGTATTCTCTGCATTAAGAACAGCAAGCTGGGCAATCCTACACCAATCACATACTCTCATTTGGTTTCTTTCCTCACCTATAAAGCAACTAAAGACCATATTCCCTTCAGCTTCAAGAAGTAAAACATTTAGATGACTATAAATAATGAATCTAGTCATAATTCACATACAAAAGCTGGCATTACTTCTTATACTTGCTACTGAATTCTCCAAGCCACTCCTGTCCATAAGGGAAACTTGTATTCAACTCAATTGTTGAAGAGTAGTTCTGGGTCTAAGTTACCTAAGTGAAAGCTACATGTCACTTGATTCTTTCAGCAAATACTTGGGCTCCTGTAAAAGAGCACAGTACTGTGGTAGCCTTAGGTGACTTCTTACAGAAGTCATATTCAATAGCAGGAACAATCTTTGGCTAAAAATGTCAGAGACAAATTTTCATCACAACTTGTGCTTCTAACCAACAGAAGTCTTTACTCGTTATCCCTCAAAACTGTGTAACAGAGAACTGTGTTCATCACTGAACCAAAATCTAGTGGAGCATTCTAATGCCTATTCTGAAGCACTTGTGGTTCCAATGTTTCACTCTTTAATGCTCTTTTCCTAAATTAAGTCTCATAATATTTTCGAATAAAGGTTTGACATGCAGCATTTTAAGAGCTGAAACAAACTCTCTGAAAAACTCTTAAACTATGTCCATATACTACTACCAACTCAACCCTATCACAAAAGAATCCAAGTTGTTTTACCTTTCTAAACAATCAGTACCAATAACTCTGAAAACACATCATTTATGCCTAAGTCTGATAAATTTACATATAAGTTTAAGAATCTTCACTTTTCTTGCTCCTCCTTCTGTCCTAATGTTTATCAGGATGATGTACTAAACTGATCTACCATTATGAAGAGCTGTAATACACACCCAGAAATTTTTAAATTATCCTTTTGAAATAATGATCACTGCAAATACCTCTCTGTCTAAAAAGACACGACAACAAAGATAACATAAAACCCTAGACCAGAGCAGGTACTGGTAGAAAAAAATTGTTACAAAAGATGTTGCTGAGACAACTGGCAAAACTGTAATGTGGGCTGTAAAAAATAAAATTTCCTGAATTTGCTCACTGTATGCAGTTTCATAAGAGAATATCCTAGCTCTCAGGATATGCACATTAAAGTATTAATGGCTAAAGAGGCACAGGTGTATGCAGGCTACTCTCAAATGATAAAAAAAAAATGTGTGTGTGTGTGTGTGGAGAGAGAGAGAAGCAAACAAATGTAGCAAAATGTTAAAAATTGGTGAATCCAGATAAAAGTAAATATGGGAGTTTTCTGAATTATTTGTACTACTTTTCTGTAAGTTCAAAATTAATTTAAAATAATATCTTTAAAAACCAGCTTAGACTCTGTTCATCCCCCACAACTAAATTTCTCCACTCACCTCTGTTCACAGAAACATCTCGAAAGTTGTAAATAGTCACTGTATCCTGTTGTACTCCACTCCACTGAGAGATTTCCACGGTGCCAAACCCAGCAATTTCTTCTTGGCCTCATCTTAATTTCTTCACAGTGCTGAATGCAGGTTACCACTCTTTCACCTCTTATGGTGCCACATCCCACTGGTCTTCCTCATATCTTACTGGTTACTCTTTGTCTCCTTTGCTGGTTCCCCTCAATATCCTAGACCCCATTCTATTCTCTGTCTATATAATCTCATCAGTCTGCAACATTAAAAGCACCCTGAATTCCAGATTCAAGTATCCAACATCTGACAAGACATAACTACTTGTTTGTCAAATGGGCATCTCAAACTTTGCTGGTTGAAACAAAACTCTTTATTTTTTAAGGCAGGGTCTCCCTCTGTTGCCCAGCTGGAGGACAGTGGCATGACCACAGATCACCGCAACCTTGACCTCCCAGGCTCAAATAATCCTCTCACCTCAGCATCCTGAGTAGCTGGAACTACAGGTGCACACCACCATGCCCAGCTAATTTTTTAAATTTTTTGTGGAGACAGGGTCTCCTTATGTTGCCTACACTTGAAACAAAACTCTTGATTCTCTTCTCCAACCTATTCCAATCTGCTCCTCTTCCAGTTGCCTAATATCATTAAATACCAGTAGTTTTCACCCAGTTGTTCAGGCCAATTATGTAGATCAGAAGCAATGATTCTTATTTCCCTTGATTCCCTTCATATCTCAAGGCTCTTAAAATACATCATCAAAATATAGTCTGAATTGACCACTTCTCACCCCCTTTGCTGTCCACCCTAGTCCATGGTCTAGGCAGATCTGCTCACCTCCTCTTTTGTTCCCTCATAACCTATTCTCTGAGACAAAGCAGCAAAAATCATCTTATTACATCTGTAATTAAATCATGTCTTCCTCCCCTGAAAATCTTCCAATGGTTTCCTATCACACAGAAAACCTT
This sequence comes from Cheracebus regulus, assembly GCA_963574635.1. Taxonomy (NCBI): domain Eukaryota; kingdom Metazoa; phylum Chordata; class Mammalia; order Primates; family Pitheciidae; genus Cheracebus; species Cheracebus regulus. Next base: position 38,800 of record CAUYQU010050069.1, on the reverse strand, counting down.
ATATCCTCATCACAGCCTGCAAAGCTGTACCTAACCTGGGTGCCTGCCCATCTCTGAACTTACCTCCTAATAGTCTCTGTCCCTTTTTTCACTATGTTCATCACACTGGTTATCTTACAGTTCCCAGATCACGCTAAGCTTGTTCCCACCTAAGAGGCTTTACTTTTGCATGCTCTTTCCCCCATATTCACATTGCTCACTTCTTCCCCTCTTTCAGATTGACTGCTGGCCAAATAACACATATAAGAAAGGCAATGTCCTCTTCCTTTCTTCTCCACCCTTTACTTTCCATTTCCTCTCATTACTTTAATTTCTTACTATAATTATTTTTTCTTGTTGCTTCATTAAAAAAATCTTAAAGTGAAACATTGACAGTGACTTTCTCATTGCTAAACAAAAGAAAAGCAAACAATATATATGAAATTGTTTCAAGTTCCCTTCAACTATTGCCCTTAATCTTGGTCCCCTCTCCAGAAGTACTTTAGTATTCATTTGGTTATGTATATTTGTAGAGCTCTTCTCTATGCAATTAAATATACAGATACTGTAGAAACAAAAATTACACCTGTTCTATAACAAACTTCAAAATACACCTTATCTTTCCTAGTCATTATATATAGATTTTGTTACTTATTGCAATGTATAGATCTATTGGTGAACACTTACCATAATTACCATTTAGGCTCTGTATCTGTATTTTGTTGCAGATACAGCAAAAAATAACAAAGACCTTGCCCTCTTGGAGCCTGTATTCTTGCAGGAGGAGGAGGAGAACAATAAACAGAATAAAATATATAGTATAAACTTTTCTTGAAAAGGACCAGAGAGTAAATATTTTTAGCTTTGCAGGTCACATATATGTGTCATGTATTTTTTTGCTTTGTTTTACAACCCTTTAAAAATGTAAAACCCATTCTTAGCTAATAGGATGTACAAAAACAGGCCAGAAGCTCTTGGAGCTGTGGCTTGCTGATCCCTGATACAGTATGTTAGAAGGTGGTATGTTCTATGTAAAAAAAAAAAAAAAGAATCCAGGATAAGAGGGGGTAGGGGAAGGACAGGATAGAATATAGTATTAAATAGGGTGTTCATAGAAGGTAAGATCTGAGCAAAGACTTGGAGGTAAGGCCCTTGAGCCAAGCAGACATGTGGAAGAAGCACATTTCAGAGAGTCGAGCCAGGTAAAGCAAGGTTCCTAAAGTATGAACAGGACAGATAGAGCAAGGAAGCCAGTGAGCAAGGGGAGGACAGTGATAATAGTAAATGAGGTCAGGAAAGTAAGGAGAAAGTGGAGTGGATTGGGCAGATCATGTAGAGCCTCGCAGGCTATGGTAAGGACCAGCTTTTCTCTGAGTGAATGAAAGGGAATGTCTTAGTCTGTTCGAACTGCTATAACAAAATCCCATAAACGAGATAGCTTATAAACAATAGAAAATTGATTTCTTACCATTCTGTAGGATAGGAAGCCAAGATCAAGGCATATTCCATATCTGGTGATGGTTACTTTCTAGCTCATAGACTTCTTGCTGTGTCCTCAAGAGACAAAGGGCAAGGGATCTCTCTAGGGCTTTTTTTTTTTTTTGAGACGGAGTCTTGCCCAGGCTGGAGTGCAGTGGTATGAACTTGGCTCATTGCAACCTCTACCTCCCAGGTTCAAGCAATTCTCCTGCTTCAGCCTCCCGAGTAGCTGGGACTACAGGTGCATGCCATCACACCCGGCTAACTTTTCGTATTTTAATAGAGACAGATTTCACCATGTTAGCCAGGCTGGTCTCCTCATCTGCCCACCTCAGCCTCCTGAAGTGCTGGGATTACAGGTGTGAGCCACTGTGCCTGGCCTCTAGGGCTTTTTAAAGGCACCAATCCTATTCATGAGGACTCCACTCCCATGACCTAGTGGCCCCCTAAAGGCCCCATTTTTCTAATACCATTACCTTGGGAGTTAGGATTTCAACATATAAAGTTTGGGAGGACACATACATTCAGACCATAACAGGAGCCTTTGGAGGAGAAGTGACAGGGACTGTCTTAATTTGCTAAAGGTTTATTCTGGCTACTGTATTGAGAAAATACTGCTGGGGGGAGCTAGGGCAGAAGGGGCAGACCAGGTAGTAACCTATTTCAGTAATCCAACAAGGGATGATAGTAGTGGCTTAGAGAAGGGTGGTGGCAGTGGGGGAGGTGGTGAGGCATAGTAGGATTTTGAATGTATTTTGATGATATAGGAAACAGATTGTCCTGAAAGAACAGATCTGAAGAGTAAAAGAAAAAGTGAAGTAAAAATAAGGCCAAGATTTTGGTCTGAACTACAGGAGGATGAAGTTGTCATTGACAGAAATGGAGCAGTCTGTGGGTAAAGCAGGCATTGTGGAGGAAGTTCGGGAGTTTAGTTTTGGATATGTTGAGTTTGATGTCTACTATTGACCATTTGGGGGAGATGCTGAATAGGTAGTTGCACATATAAAACTGGAACTGGGGAGAGGGGCTAAATATCCAAATTTGGGTATTGTTGATATTTACACGGTTATTTAAAGCCATGAGAGTAAATGAGATTACCAATAAAGTGACCATAGATAGAAACACATAAACAAACAAACAAAAAGGATTACAACTTGGGGCTCTCCAATATTAAGAGATCAGTGAAAATAAAGGAAAAAGAGAACACAAGGACCAGCACTGAGGCAGCAGATAACCAAGAATGTGTGATGTCCTGGAAGGCAAAGAAGAAATGGTTTCAATGCTAAGGGAAGCAAACAGCTGTGTCAAATGCTGCTGACAGGTCAAATATGATGAGAATCAGTAACAGAGCATTTACCAATATGGTGGCTACTGAAGAACCAGAGGAGCTATTTCTGTGAGAGTGGTACAGACAAAGGCCTGACTAGAGTGGGTTTTACAGAGTACTAGAGGAGAGAACTTGGCAATAGCAAGTACAGACAACTATTTTGAGAAATACTACTTCCAAAGGAAACAAAAAATTGGGGTAATGTGGTGAAGTGGGACAAGTTTTTCTTTTTTCTAAGAGGGGAGAAATAATAGCATATCTGTTTGCTGATAGAAATTATTCAATAAAGAGAACAAAATTGATGATGTAGAAAGAGAGAATCTAAAGCAGAGTCCTTGAGCAGATGAGAGAGAATGGGGTCTAGCACAAACGCAGACAAGAATATGAACAGTTAAAGGTAATGAGCAGGAAGACAGCTATGTACTGAGCAGATGCTGTGTAGACCCTTTTATGAATAGAGTACCAGAGGTACATGGCGTGGTAGGAGTCTATGGAAGTTCTCTTCTGATTACTTCAATTTTCTTAGCAAAGTGGGAAGCAAGGTCACGAGCTGAAGGTGAGGACGGGAAAAGAGACATAGAAGTCATTTAGAAGAGTGGGAGAGGAAGCAGACTAGGAAAATACAGTACAACCATAGGGAAGCATTAAGGACCCACTTGAGGTTTGTGGTCATGTGTGGTTTTTTTTCTGGCCATGCTCAGTTACATAGGGGCAAGTGCAAGAAAACCCCAGAGAGTTATAACTAAGGCTCTGGTTTTGCCAAACAAAGAGCAAGGAAAGAGATCCAAAGAAGCGATTAAACTGATTAATCATAAAATTCAGATGAGTAAATTCCATGTAAAAGGGAGTGAAAACATCAAGGGTAAGGGGCAGGGGAACAGTAATAGGATCAATGGGTTGGAGATTCCATTGGGGTCAGAAGATGGTTAGGGCTGAGGCACTAGAAGTGAACTGCAAAAATAGGAAGAAGGGGTCGCAGAGCAGAACACATGAAATGGTAACTATGGTGTGGAGTGACTGCAGTTATTGACAATGCACGAGAGTATCACTGCGGAATGGGTGGCTGACATAGCGTAGACGGCAAGAGCACTGGAAGAGTGGTCTAGGAAATGAGAGGCCAGGGTATTGGGTGGATCAGTTATGTATATTCTTATCAATTTCAATATAAAGACTGGAGAGAGGGACAGTGAGCCTTTATGACATCATTCAAAACTGAAGATTATAGGGAGAAAGGAGGAAGCACGGTGTGCAAGAAGTAAGATTAGTGGCAGGTATCTTTCCCACCTCTAGAAATAGTGAGAAAAGTTATGGAGCAAACAAACAAAAACAGCTACAACTGCACAGTGGAAGAGAGCCCAGTTGCCATTAGAGCAAGAAAGTGAAAACAACATCTAAGAATAGATTGAGACTGGATTTTGCAAGGATGGACGGTTAATTTCACAAGGCACAGTAGAAGGGTATGAAGAGCTGAAAAGGGGTTTTAAAAAAGTGTAGACCCCAATCCATCCAGACTGGGCAAGAGAGCCAGACTCCTCTCAAAAAAAAAAAAAAAAAAGTGGACCCAGGCTGGGCGTAGTGGCTCACACCTGCAATCCCAGCACTTTTGGAGGCTGAGGTAGGTGGATTGCCTGAGCTCAGGAGTTCAAGACCAGCCTGGGCAACACGGTGAAATATCATTTTTACTAAAATACAAAAAATTAGCTGGGCATGGCAGTGTGCGCTTGTAGTCCCAGCTACTTGGGAGGCTGAGGCAGGAGAATTGCTTGAACACAGGAGGCAGAGGTTGCAGTGAGCCGAGATCATGCCACTGCACTCCAGCCTGGGTGACAGAGTGAGACTCTGTTTCAAAAAAAAAAAAAAAGCGTAGACCCTTTTATGAATGGGGTGCCAGAGATAAAATGTGAACTGGAAGTCTGGAGGGTCTGTGGTTACGGACAAAGACTAATCCTAGCACATGTGACTCCTAATATTTTCATGTGTTTCTCTAAGAAATAAAAACTGCTAGGTCAAAGATGTTTTTACTTTAAAATAGCTCTGTGGAGATATTCAATGTTATCCCTACAACCTTGTCAATATATACTAACAAAACTTTTTTCACTTCTGCCAGTATAATGAGAAAAAAAAATCACTGCTTTACTTTGCATTTTTCTACTGGTGAGGGAAATTATTCTATGTTTACCTGCTAGTGGTATTTCCTCTTCTGTGGAACTTGCTCACTTAAAAATCTGAGTTGTTTTCCCTTTTAAATTGATGTATAGTGCTTTAAAAATCTATTTTATTCTGCTCTTAACGATTCACACAAATCAACCTTCTAGATTTATTTCATATCTTTCAATGGCTCATTCTAGGGTGACATAAGGCTCAGTAGGTTCTCTCTTCCCCAAATTCCTCTGTACTATGTATTAGAGTTTGTCTAATTAAGGCCCACTAGTCACATCTGGGCATACAACTGGTTTCATAACTGTTTTTGCATTACAGTAGTAGAGTTGGTATGGCCCACAAAGCAGAAAACATTTGCTATCTGGTCCTTTACAGAAAGTTTGTGGACCCCTGCTCCATACTTTCCAGGGCCCCTGAACTGCTTAGAGTTCCAAAAACACAGCAGATCCTTATGTTTACTGACATTCTCACTGAAATGCTGTTCCTATTTCCCAAAATGTTCCAGATATTCCCCCTAATGTATTCAAGGAAATCTATTACTGGCCTTTCTTGGTGTCTTTGCAGATTTATATCATAAAGCTGTAAATACATTTATTGAACTTGTTTATTTACATACCTCTTTCTCCACTAGTATGTAAATCTCTTGGCAAGAGATAATCCCAGTACTAATAAATGGGACACAAAGTCCTTCATGGTTTGCTATCTCTCTCATCATTTCCTAGTTCTGCTATGCTCCAGCCAAAATACATATTTCATTTCATTAAATATTTTTCAAAAACATAATTTCTAATGGTAGCATAATAATCAATAGTTCTGTACTTTTATATTCATTTCTTTAAAAATTTTGGTGTATACCACCTAATTCTAATAATTTATTTCATTTATTTAGTATATTTATGATTTGCTGAAATACTTCTCTTCCTTAATTACTTTCTTAGTAAAAACAAAAGTAGTGGAATCTTATCCTTTCTAGGATTAACTTTTTCATCTGTGGTAGAGACATATGCATCTAGGATAAAGGAGCTCTGCTAATAAATTATTTTGCTAATGGCTTCAGAGTCATCCATAAAATTTAACTCAAATGGTGAGTGTGGTTTTTTCCTATAATTTTCAGTATAAATTTAACTTCCTACACCTTGTAGGCAGTTCTATTCTCCTTATGGGAAACACATATTATTTTTTGCTTATTTCCCCAGTGAAACCTTCATTTACTTTATCAGGAGTTTTACTAAATGTATATTTCAATTTAAGCACTTATGGGCCTTTTTATTTCTCTTACTCCCCAAATTTAATCAAATTTGAGATTTCTTTGGTTTTCTCTCACCTATTTGTGTTGAGATCATTAAGAGTTGTACCCACAGATATTTGGTGCATTCACTTTAGAACCCAGTTTTACATATTCATTACCAATTATATCTCATCCAGGTAAAGATTTTCTTTTTCTTTTTCTAAAATGTATGTGGAAAGTTAAGCCCTGTCTTGTTTAACTTTGCAACTTACACATTATTCCCAGCTCAGTTTAACTATCTTAAAAATGTGGTCTGTGATCTGTAGTTATAGTATAAAATTCTGAATATGTATATGATATAAAAGTATACAAATAAAAGAGCATGATGAGCTTTGCAATCAAGCAGATCTAGATTCAGATTCAGGCTTGAACGCTGTGAGCCCTTACACAAAGTACTTACCTATCTATGCTTTGTTCTCACATCACTAAAATGGAAGTAACTCACATGTGTAACACAGAGCCAAGATGAGAATAATGTACATGAAAGTGACAATATAGGTTAAATGCCTAAAAATGATGTCTAGTACATTATAAGGAAAATGTTAATCCACTCTCTATTCCTCCAGTCCCAAGCAACAGGAACAATAAATGCTGTGTAGTCTTGATTTATTACATTAATAAGTTCATTACTAAATTCCCTTAAGTAAAAGTGATTTGGCAGTATGGACCATGAGCTTTGGATGTTTACTTTGACTCAGTATTTTTGCTTTGGGGATTCTATCTTAATTAAATCTAAAATGCAGAAATTGATTTCTGTATGAGGATGTTCATTGCAGTGTTTCTTATAACTTCAAAAAATTTAGAAACTGTTTACTAATGAGAAATTCACACAAACATGCAATCATTAAATATGCTGACAAAATAACTCAATAGCATAAGAAAATGCTTATGGTGCTAGACGAAAAAAGAAGAATACAAAATTATTCACATAGAAGTCTCAACTGTGAAAAAAATCCAATAAGCTCAGAAAAAAACATTGGAAGGAAATGCACCAAAGGGCTTACAGTAGTTACTATGTAGTACTGATATCTGTAATTTTTATCTGATGGTTTTCTATAGTTTTCTGAAATAATTAACAATGATAATGACATTGATGATAACAGCAGTTATTATTTATAGAACACTTAATACATGACAGCCTCAGTTTTAAGAGCTTATTCTATTAACTCATTTAATCCTCATAACATTATAAGATGAAAAAGTGAGATTAAATAACTTGCCCAAGGTCACACAGATAATTACAGAAGGTGCCAAAATTTGAAAACCAATAGTGTGGCTAAAGTGCCTGTTCTCTACACTACACTGAAAAGTTTTGCTTTGTTTTAAAAATTTAACCGTTAAAAAGGCATATATCAATCCCAACTTTATGGTCTCAGAGTTATCAGCTTTTTTTCAGTACTGAGTTGTAATATTTGCTCTGGCATGGAGTGGCTTTTTCGATTAAGATGTAGCCACCATTCCCATATATTCTATTGACTCCAGAAAATTCCAAGACAACTTTGCCTCCCAATTTCCCATTTCAATATCTCATTTGAGCATTGAGACTCTAGAACCCGAACATTCTTACTTACTACAGCACCTGACAGTAGTACTTCAAAGGACCCTTCAAAACAAACCAATCAAACTTGCTTTTGAAAACCTCTCCTAACAGCTACGCATGTAACTACAAATCAGTTACCACTTGCTGTGGTTTGAATATGGTGTGTCTGTCCCTATCAAAATTCATGTTGAAATCTGATCATGATCTCGTGGACATGAATTAGCTCCCTGAGGGTGGGTTGTTAGAAAGCCAGGCCCTTCCCTCAGATTCCACGCAACTTTTGCCTAGGGACTTCCCCTTTGACCTTCTCTAGCATTTTATGATGCAGCACCACAAGCTGACCAGATGGCGGCGCCATGCTTCTTGTACTTCCCAGCCTGCAGAACCATGAGCTAAATAATAAACCTCTTCTCTTTATAAATGACCCAGTCTCAGGTATTCTTTTACAGTAACACAATACGGAGTAAGGCAACACTCTTGCAAACCTCTGTCTTACATTGTGAAGTTCATCCCTTGTACAGCCCAGAAGACTCCTTCACCTGCCAACACTCAACACATTTACCGTGGCAATGGCTGAATACTGCCAACTAAGAAAGATCCTCAACCTCCCAGGGAATTTCAGTGTTTCTGATCCTTCCTCTTTGAGGATGGCATTGTTCTCCATTGTTTTTGAAACCCTCATTAGTTTCTTTAATTCTCTCAGCTTTCTCCCCCTTTTGCTGGTAAACCAAACTGTTTTGAGGGGGGAAGAGATCTTTTTGACACCAATATGTATTCAAATATCAATCTCAGAAAAAACTATCACAGTTTATACCCTGGGCAGCAAAAATAACTCTCCCACTTACTGCTGTGCTCCTCTCTACAGTTTATATTTGATAAATTTATTTATTTCATTACATCTGTCACTTGGTTTGACTTCCTTTATAACCAGGTTTCTTTTCTTAAAAAAATGTTTGCGGAATCCAACATGGTTAAAATTTAAGAAATTCTTCTAAATATAGGATGTTGACATTTCAGTGTAGTAGTTCATTTACAATATTTAGAAAAACTGAGTTCATGGAATGGCTTTAAAATTATAAATAAGAAAAACTACAGTCATAAAAACAATGAATACAATAACAAGTGTTGATACTGGAAAAGCTTACAACCAGAATAATATATTTTTACAAAAATCTTATTCTGCTCACATTATATAATAGTAATAAAGCCATTCAGGGTTGAGGTAGAAGTGCAAAAAATATTTTTTCAGATATTTCAGTGGGAGGAATTTAATAATTCCTGACTAGGACAAAGATGCAATCACATCAAGGCTAATCCAGGGTGGAGGCCCCTTTTAGGAAAAAGAAAACAGAACACTAGTACTTCGTTAGGCTTACATTAAATTGCATGAAGTAAAAATCGTACTGCCAACTAGCATACATTTACGCATTGCATAGCTAGAGACTAAAAAAGAAATCCGCACCTTCAAACTACTATTTCCCTTTTGCAGTTGCTAATTTTCAATCTGGTACAGCCTTCTCTCTGAACGACTCGGGTGCCAGGTAAGGTAAAAGTGAAAAACAGATCCTTTCCCAAAAAACGGAACTTTCCCCTTTTTCACTAAATATAGCTTCTTCGCCTCTCTCATATGAAAGCAGCTTTGATATAACAGGGAAACTTAAAATCCTGCAGGAACTTTTGTTATTCTAAAAGTGAGTACGTCAGGACAGCCATTTTACAACCTTCATTTCCAAACACCTATTACACCATACATCTTGCAATTTAAAAAGTATATTTTCTTTAGGGTAAAATAAATACCACTTACGCATTTATCATTTAAATCATTACTGTTTCAGAGGACAGTTACAAGCTTCTTAATACAGCTGTCAAAATCAATTTGTAGATAGCCTCCAATTTCAAATTTTTACATTTATATCTACTGATAGACCAACCTAATTAGCAATTAAGATAATAGACTTAAACTGTAAGCAATCCTTGCAAAATCCAGTTGATTTTTAAAATCAGCAACACGCGATCATTTTTAAAGAAAGTTATTCTGAAAATAGCTTGATTGTGGTGGCTGTTCTGCTCCTCAGCAGTTGTTCCCTGTTGCTTGTATGCATGGGAGTGGAGGGAGAAGTGAAAAAACCCACAAGCCCACGCAAAACCCGTACAGTCACAAACATTATGTAAACATGTCGTGAGGCCAAGAGGCCCCGAGGAGAAAGAAGTGCCGGGAGAGAGACTGGCAAGCTGCATGTGAGGACGATGGGCTCTGTGAGCGCAGCCGGCAGATCAGGGCAGAGGGGCCCAGAGCGGGACAAAGACTGGCCCACCTCGGGCAGCGCCCGCCAGCTCCCAGAACCAGTGAGAGGCAGCCATCCCACGGCAGCTGACTGAAGAACTCGCGGGCCCTCAAACGCCACAGCTTAACCGGCGAGGCAAACGCGCCCCTGAGCATCACATCCTTCCCTTCCCGCCCCCTGCAACGGACTCCCGCCGTCCCTAACGGGCTCCTCTGACACTTGAGGAGCCGCCATCGCCTGCCCCCTACCCGGGTACCGCAGGGCGCCTGGGCCGGCAGCTGTTAGGGGTTAGGACCGCGCCGCCGCTGCCTCCCTGGTTCAAACGGCCGGGAGGGCACCGGGAAAGCAGGCTAGCCCGGCGTCTCTCCCACAGACGCGTCAGGCAGCTTCGAAGCTCCCAGCCTCCGCCCCCGCCCCTCCAGTCCGGGGCCGCGCTCCCTCACGCCACCTACCCGGTCCCACACCATCCCAGAGGCCTCGGGCGCTCGGGCCTTCGGCCGAAGCGGCGCTGCCTCCAGTCCGGGGCTTGAAATGGCTGCGGAACAAAGAGAATCCGGTCTCCACCGAGCGCCGGTCCGATTGGCCGGGGGGCGGAGCCGTCGCGGGAACGTTCGGCGGCGGTCGCCTTGGCAACGGCGGTGGGGCTGGGAAAACTGTGACCTGGGTCGGCTGTGCCTGCCGGCCTGCGTCCGACCGCGCGGCCTTGCTTTCTAAGCGGGCTCGGTAGCTTCAGGCTTCGCCGACCTGGCGCGGGGCTCACAAGTGCTCGCACTCCCTGCGGCCGGCGAGCTGACTGTAGCCTCCGGGTCTCGCACGCGGCAGCTCCTGACGCTACCCAGGGCGGTAGGGCTGTGAGCAAAATGGCCCGCCAGTGTGGTTGCCCAGGCTGTGCTGGAGGATGGCCCTAGCCCAGCCCAACTTCTGTACCCCAGCATGACCCCCAGAGTGACAGCCGTGCCCTGGGAGCCTGTTGAACACCGAACATGTCCCTCAATAACACAGTTACCGCAGAAATGGCTTCGATAGGTAGATGCGGGTAGATGGCTGCCTGCTTAGCACAAGGCAGGCTTTTGAGGTATGTTGTATCTAGCATATAAACTACTATGTAATTAAAATTCAGTGATTTATAAAATTTTTGTGTCTCCAGGTGTGCAATCCTATAAAGCTGTAATTTCTTACTCTGCAAAATAACAAACCCTTCTCTCCCTAACCTGCCATCATGAGAAATTAAAATGTCCTCTATTTTCTATACAGCTAATGATTCAAAATGGGAATGGTGGACGTTTTTATAGCCAATTGCAACAACGGCAATGAGATAAATATCAGTTCCCTTCCCCCAGATTATTCATATATATAAAATTTACTGTATATAAATACTTAAAATTTGCATAGTTAGCTGATTTATTTTCTAAGGTGATGATGCCGGTGATAATATTCCTCATATGATCAATGTGAGTAGAAATACCAGCATGTCCAACTATCTTACTGGAAGTGCTGTATATGTTTTGAAAATGTGTAACAGTTGTTGCCTTCCCGTCTTAGTTGAGGTAAAATTACAGTACACAATACTAGAAAATGTCTGTAAATTTTTACTGAGATAATTCATTTGTTCGTCTAAACACGTTAACAATTTTCATTTGAACTACAGTCATTTTGCAGGAACAACTAGTTTATTTAACTTAAAATTTGAGACTAAAAGTACCATTTTGTTATCATTGGGAAATTGAACTTAGCAAGGGAAGATATTTTAAATAACTAAAATACTCATGATTTCAACATGTTCTAACGTTAATTTGATAGTATTTGAATAAAGAGCCCCCCACCCCAAATAGGAGTATATTACTAAGAAAAAAATGTAATATAAACTTTCCTAAATGGTAGTTTATTGGCAGGAAAATATATTCAGAAAAAGTATATTTATCCAAATAACAAATGGCTTGTTTCTGCATTTGGAAAGTTACATAATGGACTAGGATCTGTACAAATCAGAGGATGTGTAATATTTGCATTCTACTTTGCTAAAGGAAAAAACACAAATATTTCTAAAATCTAAAGGATTAGCAAATAATGACAGATATAAATACTACTGACTAAGCAATTAGTAGGAGTTCACCTGATTAATAGTTTGGGAATAATTGAAATGAAGAAAAAGTAACATATTATTGAGCATAAGGGGATTTACTGACCAAAATATTTTGAAAGGAAAAAAAAATGTTGATTATCAGATGTTGTAAAATTGAAATTAAGCAAATTAAATCTATTCTTTTGTAAAAATTAAAGTGAATGAAAATATTAATATAAAAGAGTTCTGTGTTGAATAGAGATTCTTATACATGTGGCTTTTTTGTCTCTTCTAGGCCAAATTAAAAATGCATGTTTCAAACAGTAAATCTTATCATTAACAAGGAATTATTAACATGGCTTATTTTATTTTTCTTTGCACAGTTTGCACATATAATAGCAGCTATCCAGAGTATTTTCTCTTTCTACCTAAATATGCTCATGTGGTAAAACTCTGAAGAATTATTAATAAGTTTTAAATGAAGTTAAAACTTATAAACTTTGTTTTTACCTTTAAAATATATTATAGGTACCTTATATTTTAAATTTCTGTATTAATTTTATTTTTTAAAAAACTTATTTTTTAAAATAAAATTTTATTTTTTTAAATAAAATTAATACAGAATTTTGTTTTTCATCTACAAAGGTGAAAAATTTACCAAGATAAAAATTAAAAAAAATGTTAGCAGTTACAAAATAGCATTTGAGGGAGAAAACATACCTATAAACTTTCACCTAGGAAGGACAAGATGCTTATTTTGTCAGGATTCAAAATAAGTGTGAAGCTTGCAGGCAGAAGAACTATATGCAGATGCTGGCTTTACCACTTATGAACACTTTCAGTTCAGTCTTTCTGAGCTTCACTTTCTTTTGTCTGAAACAAGATTAAATAAGATAAGTTATATAAAGAACTCATTAGCAGAGTACGGGGCAGGTTGTTAGAGGGCAATGAATGAAAATATTGCTAAATAAATCAGAGGTTTGAGAAGGAGGAATGCTTATTGAAAAAATAGGGCTGGAAGTTCAAAAATTGTTAAATAAATATCTTTAATAGGCAATTATTGCTGAGTATATAGAAACCTAATAAGATAAGTAATCTTTTAAATACAGGCAAGCTCAGAATAGAATAAGGCCAGGCACAGTGGCTCATGCCTATAATCTCAGCACTTTGGGAGGCTGAGGTGGGTAGATCACCTGAGGTCAGAAGTTCGAGACTAGCCTGGCCAACATACGAAACCTTGTCTCTACTAAAAATACAAAAATTAGCTGGGCATGGTGGCAGGTGCCTGTAATCCCAGCTACTCAGGAGGCTGAGGCAGGAGAATCACTTCAATCCAGGAGGCAGAGGTTGCAGTGAGCCAAGATCACACCATTCATTTGCACTCCAGCCTGGGTGACAGAGCAAGACTTCGTCTCAAAAATAAATGAGTAATTAACATAAAAATAAATAAATAGAATAGAATAGAATCTTCTAAAAATATTGTTTCCATTTATACTTTGGGAAAGACAATTATTTCATATTAGGTAGTTTAAAGAATTACCTTACACCGAAACATCTTTAGGTTGGCATTATGAAAAATATATTTCAGTAATTATTTAGAAGAATTATTTCAAATATTGAAGAGGACAATTGTAGTAAATATTCAGAAATAGGCATTTCTCATTTAAAGTAAACCCAATATATAAAGTTTGAATTCTTAAAAATGATAAATTAGGAAGTTAGTAACTGGGAAAAATTAACTTCAAAGCTCCTTTAAGTATTAATATGTCCTAGTGATTATAATATGATTCTACTTATAAAAAGGTCTACTTAGACTTCTACTTTTGGGAAGATGGAGTAGATATATGTGTCCCTATTTCTGACACTAAATATAATTAAAAATTCTGAACATTACATATAAAAGAAACATAAAAGTCTCCAAATGGTAGAAAGAAGACAGACCAACTGGAGTGCAATGGCGAAATCTTGGCTCACTGCAACCTCCACCTCCCGGTTCAAGTGATTCTCCTGCCTAACCCTCCTGAGTAGCTGGGATTACAAGCACCTGCTATCACTTGGCTAATTTTTGTATTTTTAGTAGAGACCAGGTTTCATCATGTTGGCTAGGCTACTCTTTCCTGACCTCGGGTGATCTGCTCATCAAAGTGCTGGGATTACAGGCACGAGCCACCATGCCCAGCCCCTCTTGAGTTTTCTAAATTATATTTGAAGGTTAAAACAGAAATTGTAACATCTGATTTGGTAGAGGAGATAAGATAATCATATTACAAAAGGGAAAAGGTAAGGAATTATAAAGGGAAATAGATTTTCTACATTTCACTTGAACTGGCAAAATTACACCACAAGTACCCTAGGATAGTTTTGATATCGATATTCTCTAAGTTCACTTATGCTGCTATGTCAGAATACCTGAGACTGAGTAATTTAGAATAAACTGAAGTTAATTTTCTCACAGGTCTGGAAACTGGGAAGTCCTAGATGAAGGCATCAGCATCTGCTATCTGCTGAGGGCCATCTTGTTGCCTGAAGCCTCTTTTATAAGGACCTAAATAACATTAAGGAGGAAGAACTTTCAGGACCTAGTTACCTCTTAAAGACTTTACTACCTAATACCATCACATTGGCAATGCCTGAATTTTGGAGGGGATACATTTAAACCATAGCAAACATAAAATGTAAGTTATAAAGTTATAAACATATGTACAATTTTGATACCTAAAGGAACTAGTAAAAAAGAAATAGATACACTCAAAAATAAAAATTAACATGGAATCATAAAAAATAACCCACAGGAAGTAGCCCATAGAAGATAAGGAAAAGAAAACAGAGAGATGAAAAACAGACAATAACAAAATATAAAATGACTGACTTAAGCTCTAACATATCTGTAATTACATTAAACATAATGGAAAAAAGGATTGTTGGAGGTGGCTGGCAAAATGGCTGGATAGGAACAGCTCTAGTCTGCAGCTCCCAGTGAGATAAATGCAGAAGGTGGATAATTTCTGCAATTCCAACTGAGGTACCTGGCTCATCTCACTGGGACTAGTTAGATAGTGGGTGCAATCCACACAGGGGGCTGAAGCAGGGTAGGATGTCGCCTCACCTGGGAAGCCCAAGGGTTGGGAAACTCCCTCTCCTAGCCAAAGGAAGCTGTGAGGGACTGTGCCATGAGGAATGGTGCATTCTGGCCCAGATACTAAACTTTTACAACAGTTTTCACAACCCACAGACCAGGAGATTCCCTCGGGTACCTATACCACCAGGGCCCTGGGTTTTAAGCACAAAACTGGGTGGCTGTTTGGGCAGACACTGAGCTAGCTGCAGGAGTTTTTTTTTTTTTTTCATATGCCAGTGGCACCTGGAATGTCAATGAGACAGAACTATTCACTCCCCTGGAAAGGGGGTTGAAGCCAGGGAGCCAAGTGGTCTAGCTCAGTTGATCCCACCCCCATGGAGTCCAGCAAGCTAAGATTCACTGGCTTGAAATTCTCACTGCCAGCACAGCAGTCCAAAGTTGACCTGGGATGCTCAAGTTTGGTGGGGGAGGGAGGGGTATCTGCCATTACTGAGGCTTGAGTAGGCAGTTTTCCCCTCACAGTGTAAACAAAGCCCCCAGGAAGTTCGAACTGGGTGGAGCCCACCGCAGCTCAGGAAAGCCACTGGGTAGCCAGACTTCCTCTCTAGATTCCTCTTCTCTGAGCAGGGCATCTCTGAAAAAAGGCAGCAGCCCCAGTCAGGTGCTTATATATAAAACTCCCATCTCCCTGGGACAAAGCACCTGGAGGAAGGGGCAGCTATGGGTGCAGCTTTAGCAGACTTAAATGTTCCTGCCTGCCAGCTCTGAAGAGAGCAGCAGAACTCCCAGCACAGCATTCGAACTCTGCTAAGGGACTGACTGCTTCCTTAAGTGGGTCCCTGACCCCTATGCCTTCTGACTGGGAGACACCTCCCAGGAGGGGTCAATAGACATATTGGAGAGTTCCAACTGGCATTTGGCAGGTGCCCCTCTGGGACAAAGCTTCCAGAGGAAGGAACAGGCAGCAGTCTGCTCTTCTGCAGCCTCTGCTGGTGATACCTAGGCAAACAGGATCTGGAGTGGGCCTCCAGCAAACTCCAGCAGAGCTGCAGCAGAGGGACCTGACTGTTAGAGGGAAAACTAACAACCAGAAAGGAATAGCATCAACATCAACAAAAAGGACGTCCACACAAAAACCTCATCCTAAGGTTACCAACATCAAAGACCAAAGGTAGAGAAATCCATGAAGATGAGGAAAAACCAGTGCAAAAAGGCTGAAAATTCCAAAAAAGAATGCCTCTTCTCCTTCAGAAGATCACAACTCCTTCCCAGCAAGGCAACAAAACTGGACAGAGAATGAGTTTGATGAATTGACAGAAATAAGCTTCAGAAGGTGGGTAATAACAAATTCCTTCAAGCTAAAGGAGCATGTTCTAACTCAATGCAAGGAAGCTAAGAACCTTGAAAAAAGGTTAAACAATTTGCTAACTAGAATAACCAGTTTAGAGAAGAACACGAATGACCTGATAGAGCTGAAAAATACAGCACGAGGACTTCATGAAGCATACACAAATATCAATAACCAAATCATTCAAGCAGAAGAAAGGATATTAATGATTGAAGATCAACTTAATGAAATAAAGCATGAAGGCAAGATTAGAGAAAAAAAGAACAAGAAAGAATGAACAAAGCCTCCAAGAAATATGGGACTGTGTGAAAAGACTAAACCTTCGTTTGATTGGTATACCTCAAAGTGATGGAGAGAATGGAACCAAGTTCAAAAACACTCTGCGGAATATTTTCCAGGAGAACTTCCCCAACTTAGCAAGACAGGACAACATTCAAATTCAGGAAATATAGAGAATACCACAAAAATACTCCTCGAGAAGAGCAACCCCAAGACACACAATCATCAGATTCACCAAGGTTGAAATGAAAGAAACAATGTTAAGGGCAACCAGAGAGAAAGATCAGGTTACCCACAAAGGGAAGCCCATCAGACTCACAGTGGATCTCTCTGCAGAAACCCTACAAGCCAGAAGGGAGTGGGGGCCAATATTCAACATTCTTAAAGACAAGAATTTTCAACCCTGAATTTCATATCCAGCCAAACTAAGCTTCATAAGTGAAGGAAAAATAAATTTTTTTACAGACAAGCAAATGCTGAGAGATTTTTGTCACCACCAGGCCTGCGTTACAAGAGCTCCTGAAGAAAGCACTAAACATAGAAAGGAAAAACTGGTATCGGCCACTGCAAAAACAGCAAATTGTAAAGACCATCGACACTATGAAGAAACTGCATCAACTCATGGGCAAAATAACCAGCTAGCATCATAATGACAGGATCAAATTCACAAATAACAATATTAACCTTAAATGTAAATGGGCTAAATGCCCCAATTAAAAGACACAGACTGGCAAATTGGATAAAGAGTCAAGGCCCATCTGTGTGCCATATTCAGGAGACTCATCTCACGTGCAAAGACACACATGGGCTCAAAATAGAGGAATGGAGGAATATTTACCAAGCAAATAGAAAGCATAAAAAAGCAAGGGTTGCAATCCTAGTCTCTGATAAACAGACTTTAAACCAACAAAGATCAAAACAGACAAAGAAGGGCATTATATAATGGTAAAGGGATCAATGTAACAACAAGAGCTAACTATCCTAGGGCCAGGCATGGTGGCTTATGTCTGTAATCCCAGCACTTTGGGATGCCAAGGTAGGTGGATCACTTGAGGTCAGGAGTTCAAGACCAGCCTGGTCAACATGGTGAAACCCCATCTCTACTAAAAATATAAAAAAACCTTAGCTGGGCGTGGTGGCATGTACCTGTAATCTAAGGCAGGAGAATTGCTTGAACCTTGGAGGTGGAGGTTGCAGTGAGCCAAGATCGTGCCACTGTACTCCAGCCTGGGTGACAGAGTGAAATGCTGTCTCAAAAAACTGGTTGACAGAGTGAGACTTAGTCTCAAAAAAACAAAACTATCCTAAATATTTATGCACCCAATACAGGAGCACCCAGATTAATAAAGCAAGTTCTTAGAGACCTACAGAGACTTAGACTCTCACACAATAATAGTGGGAGACTTTAACACCCCACTGTCAATATTAGACAAATCAACAAGACAGAAAGTTAACCTGGATATTTAGGACTTGAACTCAACTCTGAACCAAGTGGACCTAATAGACATCTACAGAACTCTCCACCCCAAATCAACAGAATATACATTCTTCTCAGTACCACTTCACACTTATTCTAAAATTGATCACATAATTGGAAGTAAAACACTCCTCAGCAAATGCAAAAGAATGGAAATCATAACAGTCTTTCAGACCACAGTGCAATCAAATTAGAACTCAGGATTAAGAAACACACTCAAAACCGCACAACTACGTGGAGACTGAACAATCTGGCCTGAATGACTACTGAGTAAATAACAAAATTAAGGCAGAAATAAGTTCCTTGAAACCAGTGAGAACAAAGACATGACATACCAGAATCTCTGGGACACGGGTGAAACAGTGTTTAGAGGAAAATTTATAGCACGAAATGCCCACAGGACGAAGTGGGAAAGGTCCAAAACAACACCCTAATATCACAATTAAAATTGCTAGAGAAGCAAGGCCAGCCAGATTCCAAAGCTGGCAGAAGACAAGAAGTAACTAGGATCAGAGCAGAACTGAGGTAGATAGAGACATGAAAAACACTTTTAAAAATCAATGAATCCAGGAACTTGTTTTTTGAAAATATTAACAAAATAGATGGACTGCTAGCCAGACGAATAGGGAGGAAAGGAGAGAAGAATCAAATGGACACAATAGAGAGTCATGAAGGGGATATCACCATTGATCCCACAGAGATACAAATTACCATCTGAGAATACTATAAACACCTCTGTTCAAATAAACTTGAAAGTCTAGAGGAGGTTGATCAATTCCTGGATGCACGCACTCTCCCAGTACTAAACCAGGTAGAGGTCAAATCCCTGAATAGACCAATGACTAGTTCTGAAATTGAGGCAGTAATTAATAGCCTGGCTAACCAAGGAAAGGCCAGGACCAGATGGATTCACAGCTGAATTCTACCAGGGGTGCAGAGAGGAGCTGGTACCATTCCTTCTGAAACTGCTCTGAACAATGGAAAAAGAGGAACTCCTCCCTAGCTCATTTTATGAGACCAGCATCATCCTGGTACAAAGACCTGGCAGAGACACGACAGAAAAAAAAATTTGGGCCAATGTCCCTGGTGAACATTGATGCAAAAATCCCCAATAAAATACTGGTGGGCCAAGTCTAGCAGCACATCAAGAAGCTTATCCACTATGATCGGGTTGGCTTCATCCCTGGGGTACAAGGCTGGTTCAACATATGCAGATCGATGAATGTGGTCCATCACATGGTCAGAGCCAGTGAAAAGGCCACATGATTATCTCAGTAGATGTGGAGGGAGCCTTCAATGGAGTTTGGCACCCCTTCATGCTGGAAACTCTCAATAAACTAGGTATTAATGGAACATATCTCAAAATAATGGGAGCTGTTTATGACAAACCCATAGCCAATATCATGCTGAATGGGCAGGGGCTGGAAGCATTCCCTTTGAAAACCAGCACAAGACAAGGATGCCCTCTCTCACCATTCCTATTCAACATAGTATTGGAAGTTCTGGCCAGGGCAATCAGGCAGGAGAAAGAAATAGAGGGTATTCAGATAGGAAGAGAAGAAGTCAGATTGTCTCTATTTGCAGAGGACACGATTGTATATTTGGAAAACTTCATCATCTCAGCCCAAGAACTCCTGAGTTTGATGAGCAACTTCGGCAAAGTCTCAGGATACAAAATCAATGTGTAAAAATCACTGGCATTCCTATACACCAATAACAGACAAGCAGAGAGCCAGATTGTGAGTGAACTCCCATTCACAATTGCTATAAGGAGAGTAGATTACCTAGGAGTACAACTTACAAGGGATATGAAGGACCTCTTTGAGGAGAGCTACAGGCCACTGATCAAGGAGATAGGAGAGGACACAAATGGATGGAACAACATTCCATCCTCATGGATGGGAAGAATCAATATCGTGGAAATGGCCATACGGCCTAAAGTAATTAATAAATTCAATGCTATCCTCATTAAGCTACCATTGACTTTCTTCATATAATTAGAAAAAAATACTTTAAATTTCACATGGAGCCAGAAAGGAGCCCATATAGCCAAGACAATCCTAAGTAAAAAGAGCAAAGCTGGAGGCATCACACTACCTGACTGCAAACTATACTACAAGGCTACTGTAAACAAAACAGCATGGTACTGGTACCAAAACAGATATATAGACCAATGGAATGGAACAGAGGCCTCAGAAATGATGCCACACATCTACAACCATCTGATCTTTTGACAAACCTGACAGCAACAAGCAATGGGGAAAGGATTCCCTATATAATAAATGGTGTTGGGAAAACTGGCTAACCATGTGCAGAAAACTAAAACTGGACCCCTTCCTTATACCTTGTACAAAAATTAACTCAAGATGGATTAAAGACTTAAACGTAAGATCTAAAACCATAAAAACTCTAGAAGAAAACCTAGGCAATATCATTCAGGACATAGGCATGGGCAAAGACTTCATGACTAAAACACCGAAAGCAACGGCAACAAAAGCCAAAATTGACAAATGGGATCTAATTAAACTCGAGCTTTTGCACAGAAAAAGAAACTATCATCAAATGAATTGGCAACCTACAGAATGGGAGAAAGTTTTTGCAATCTATCCATCTGACAAAGGGCTAATATCCAAAATCTAAAAAGAACTTAAACAAATTTATAAGAAAAAAACAAACAACCCCATGAAAAAGCGGGCAAAGGATATGAACACACTTCTCAAAAGAAACATTTATGTGGCTAACAAACATGAAAAAAAAGCTAATCATCACTGGTCATTAGAGAAATGCAAATCAAAACCACAATGAGATATCATCTCACACCAGTTAGAATGGCGATCATTAAAAAGTCAGGAAACAACATATGCTGGAGAGGATGTGGAGAAATAGGAATGCTTTTCCACTGTTGGTGGAAGTGTAAATTAGTTCAACCATTGTGGAAGACAGTGTGGTGATTCCTCAAGGATCTAGAACCAGAAATACCATTTGGCCCAGCAATCCCATTACTGGGTATAACCCACAGTATTATAAATCATTCTACTATAAAGACACATGCACACATATGTTTATTGCAGCACTGTTTACAATAGCAAAGACTTGGATCCAACCCAAATGCCCATTAATGATAGACTGTACAAAGAAAATGTGGCACATATACACCATGGAATACTATGCAGCCATAAAAAAGGATGAGTTCATGTCCTTTGCAGGGACATGGATGAAGCTAGAAACCATCATTCTCAGCAAACTAACAGAGGAACAGAAAACCAAACACTGCATGTTCTCACTCATAAGTGGGAGTTGAAAAATGAGAACACATGGACACAGTGAGGGGAACATCACACATTGGAGCCTGTCAGGGCATGTGGGGCTAAGGGAGGGATAGCATTAGGAGAAATACCTAATGTAGATGATGGGTCGATGGATGCAGCAAGCCACCATGGCACATGTATGCCTATGTACAAACCTGTACATTCTGCACATGTATCCCAGAACTTAAAGTATAATAATAAAACAAAAACAAAAAATAAATAAATGGTCTACAACATTGTATCTTGACAGGCAGAATGGATTAGAAAATCTGAATCAAGTATATGCTTTCTACAATAATCTCACTTCAAGTATAATGATATAAGCAAGTTGAAAGTAAAAGAATGAAAAAAGATACATCATGTAATAATTAACCAAAAGAAAGTAGGAGTGGCTATATTGATATCACATAAAGTATACTTCAGAGCAAAGAAAAGTACCAGAGTCAAGTGAGATATTATATGATAATATAGGGTCAATCCACCAAAAAGACACAGTAATTATAAATGTGTCTGCACCAAATAACAGAGCTGCAAAGTAGTGAGCAGGACGAGTTCCCTTGTCCCACTATCAGGGCTTGCAATGGGGATGTGGCTCGCTTCTTCAGTTCCCCACTCCTCAGACCTCTAGGGGAGCATACAGATGGGCATGCGGTGGGTCTCCGACCCCATGGCAGTGTCTAGGGGTGAATGTTTACAGCTGAACACCCAGTGGGCATGTGTTACAGGGTGCTCTTTTAGTTTAGCCATCCATAGGCAGCTTGTGTTAGTCAGCTGAATTAGGCCCCCGCCTTATGGCAAGGACAGAGGGCTTTCTGTATCCCAGGGTTCTTGCCTTGGTGTACTGGAAGAATCAGGTCACACATGGGCTTGGAGAATGTGTGCAAAGTTTTGTTGCGTGGAAGTAGCTTTCAGGAGATGGGGGAACCAGAAAGGAGATAGTTTTCTCCCAGAGTGGGGAGTGGCCGGGCTCTTCATTGACTGCCATGGCCAAACTCTGCCTCATTCTTCTGGTGGATGGCATGCTGGCGCCTGTCATGTGCTCTTCTGCCTGCGTGCTCCCCTTGCCATCCTCTTGCTATCCAGCTGCTTGTGTGCCTGACTGTTAGAGTCTCAATGGTTTTTATAGGCACAAGATGGGGACGTGATGGGTCAGGGTGTTTTTGGGAAATGCAGTATTTGGGTATGAAGGTAGGAGTGCCCATCCTCACCTAGGTCCATTGGCACAGAGCCAGGGGTGGAGCCCTCACCAGGGGCCCACCCTTTCCTTCCCAGTACTTCCTTGCCCCACTTCTGTATCACTAGGTGAACTGATAGTACTAATAGGAGAAATATACAAACGCACAATTATATAGTTAGAGACTTCAGCATCTCTTAATAGTTTATTGAACAACTAGACAGAAAATCAGCAAGAATACAGAAGAACTCAACAAATCAACATTTATAAAATACCCAACAACAGCAGACTTTAACATTCTTTCAAGTGTTTATGGAACAAATGTCAAGATAGACCATATCCTTGTTATAAAACAAAGCTCAATAAATTTCAAAGAAATGAAATTATATTGTTTGTGTTCTTTTACCATAACAAAGTCAAACTGGAAATGAATAACAGCAAAATGTTCTCCAAACATTTGTAAACTAAACAATATACTTCTAAATAATCTATGGGCCAAATAAGTCTGAGGGGAAACTTAATAATATATTGAACTGAATCAAAATGAAAATACAACATATAAAATTTTATGACAGAGCTGAAGCAGGGCTATAAGGGAAATTTATAGCATATGTTAGGTTAAATTTAAGTGCCTTCATTAGAAATGATGAAAAGTCTTAAATCAATGATCTAAGACCATATATGTAACTTACCCTTGTATCTCTTTACTGTCTCCTTTTTATAATTGTCTTAAATATTTCCTCTAAATACATTTAGAATCACTTCAGATAATGTAATTTTTCAATCATCAAATGTAATTTAGAAAACTCAAGAGAAGGGAAGCTTATTGCATTTAACCATATTTTTGAGTAAAATGTTTTTTCTTAGTTATCAATGTTCCTAAATTCCTTCTTTTATAAAGTACTTTCTGTTTAGATAATCTTTAGCCCATGTAATTGACCCAAATAATCTGCTGTATCATTTTTCATGTTTTGTATGTCATGAAAATTCTGCACAAAATTAATTTATACATGAATTCACAGCTTTCATAAAAAGAGCTATTCTATCCAGAAAAGTTTATATTTTTAAACATAGATTGTTATAGCAAAATTTACAGATCAAAAAGGCAAGACTCCTGTATACATATCTCTTAAAGTAAATTATCCCTGGAGATAGAAACCAAATAAGGACAATAGGAAAGTCTGTTTATAATTTTTTATTTCTGTACCATAAATTCTGGAATCATAATATCAAATCAGCAGTGCATTCCACCAAACCATGGAGCCTTTCTACCACAAAGATGTCTTCCAAACTTTTAAAGTAATAAAATATTTCCTTATGAAGTTTTCTCTTGGAGCTCTGAAGTCATACCTATGCTGGACGGGCTCCTTTTTTTCTTCCTCTGCATTTTTAGATCAATTTTCAGCTGCACTTCTCAGCTATTACTTCTGTTTTATCCTTAGTATTCACTGTTGTTCTTCCTTTAAGAGTCACTAGATTGGCAGTTTGTCAAAAGACCAATTTGTGATTCCGTATGTTATGCTTTTTCTAGCACTCCTGTCAGGGAAGATTTAAAGAATTCTAAAATGAGAACTGTCTCTTTTCTAGTTGGCCTGAAGTGTAAGTGGTAATTTGGATTTGCTTTGCCCATACTGGTAATGATTGTACAGTTAGAGAAATGAATTTTAAAGCATGAAACTTCTGGCTCCATTTCACAGAGCTTGTGTTGCCTTTGGGGGAAAACATATCTCACTGTTCCTTAGGACTAAACAGAAGGAAAGCTTTCTTATCTTGGAACTGGATTTTTTCTGAGGGCATACATATTTGCATAAATTACAATGAAAAATCATTAGGGATTTTATTATGAAGAACATATAAGCTGATAAGACATCTACAAAACTCAAAACAAAGGGAAATTTCAACAATAGTTGTGGGTAAGCTATTAATTGCTATCCCTTAACACCTTTCCCACTTCCTCATTAACCCTCTTCTCTATGCTGGTTGGTCATATTTATGCTCATTTTTGTTCAATTTGTATTCTTTCCTCAGAAGTGTGTTTTCACATATGGAGTACATAATTACTTTGTAATTCTTGTGGATATAACACTGGAATTTGACTGGTGAGGAAGCAGGAGCCCATCACATTGCTATGTTGAGGATTGACCATGATTCTAGTAAATCTTAAGTTGTTTTGGTCCAAAAGATTATTCCTTACAAATTATCACACATCTTTTATTTTTTCTCTTATGTCAAGATTTGAGAAGCTGAAATTAAGGCCCATCTTACAGGTGCAACAGAAATCTATACATAGGTTACTATGTCTAAGATCCTGTAAATTCTTTAATGGACAACTGTATTACTCTGTGCAACAGAATCTAAAGGAGAAGGGCTCAGAGATGACAGATTCAAGGTGAAAATATCTCTAAGCTACACAGGTTAATTTTTGCTGGAGAAAGTATATCTTATACTAGTTAAGCTAATAGAAAAATTTCAACTTTAAAGGAAAGAGTAATGTGGGCAGATAACTCAAAGCACTCTCATAGAAGACAAACAGGGCTCTTGGAGAAGTAATCATACCTGCTGGGGAGATTACCTGAAGATGAGAGATTTCATCTCATTAGAAGTTGTGTTACTTTAGTTTTTTTTTTTTTTATTTGCAAGGAGAAGGTGACAAAGCAAGACTCTAACCAGCTTAGGCAAAAGGAGGAGCTTATTGAAAGTATACTGGGACAAGTTGAACAACCTACTCTATAGATAAAGGTCCAGCTAGCCTAGGGACCAGCAATATTAGATCCTCTGCTTGCTTCTTTTTTCTGTAGATCATCTTTTCCATGGGAACACAGCTACCTAGTACAACCAAGGTTATCATTTTATGGCTTCAAGAATGAGACCAGTTTGCTTTCCATATTATTTCCTATCCAAGACCCAAATTCCTGGGGATGAGACTCATTGGCTCTGATTAGGCGAGGTACCCATACCTGGATAACAGATGATTAGCTGTGGCCAGGAGGAAGGGTCACATTACAGCTGTACTATGATGGGAGGATGAAAAAGAGAGGGAGGAGCAGTTCCTAGAATAAGTAGAGAAGCTAGAGAGACTACACCAGAGTTTTCCATTGCAGAAATACTTCTCCAAATCATAAGATTCATGAGATTTACTTGAAAGAGACGATTTGATGTTTGGGTACAAAAATTTTACTATCCCATCATCGTATTTTGATAACCTAAAGGTTTACCAAGGTTTACTTTAACAATTTAGATATGAGTAGTTTATTAATATTAATTTTATACATTTCTCTTAATAGGTTATTCATTTTAAATTGCAGCTGGAAAGCATTGATAAATCTAATGCATTTACCTCATCTTACAGAAGAGAACTCTAAGAGGATAAATAACTTGGCCAAAATCATATGGTAAACAGTGAAAACATCTGGGCTGGATTCCAAGTGTTATTTTTTATCCAGTGCTGCTATCTTGATCTCATTATTTGTTTAGAAATACTTTATCTTTTGACAAAAATATTTAACAATTATGGGTTCTTGTTTGTACAATCTTTGAATCAAAGTATACATAAATCCCAGGTCTCCCAGTGTCCAGTAGCAGTAAGACTTAGAAGAGGTCAGAACATTAGCCCAGAAATTGAGGAACATGAATTCTATGTAGTACTCTGTGCTGAGAGAAAGGCCACTTCTGCACAGAGATAACTTGCAAAGTAATCTGCAGGAAAAGCCAGAATTTAGGAAGCAGCTTTGGATTCTATTAGCTCCAGGATAGTACTGTAATGCTAGATCAGGGTAATCACAATTTAATATTTGACCAATGAAGATTTCAAAGCAATGATGATCTGACCAATGAAGATTTCAAAGCAAGCAATACCAATAAGGGTGCCATGCATAGCAGACAAACAATAACATGTAAACAAGTGGTCCCCAGTGTTTTTGGCACCAGGGACCGATTTTGTGGAGGGCAGTTTTTCTAGGGACTGGAGTGGGTACTGTGTAGAGGGTATGGGGATATTGGGGGTGTGGGAATGTATGGGGGAGGTGGGTGGGAGGGTTTTGGGATGAAACTGTTCCTCCTCAGGTCATCAGGCATTAGATTCTTATAAAGAGTGTGCAACCTAGATCCCTCACATGTGCAATTCACAATCGGGTTCATGCTTCTATGAGAATCTAATACTGCTGCTGATCTGACAGGAGGCAGAGCTCAGGCAGTAATACTTGCTTGCCTCCTGCTGTGCAGCCCAGTTCCTAACAGGCCACGAACCAGTACTAGTCTTCAGCCAGGGGGTGGGGGACCCCTGATGTAAACAAACAAGCCAATTCAAAATAGCAATAATAACTGCCATGAAGAGAGCAAAATGAAGGATGTGATGAAGGGTGAGGGGAGGCCACGCAAGACTGGGGAATCAGGGAAATTCTCTCTCTAAATCAGTGAATGATTCAATGAAAAGAAAACTGTCAAAAATCACAGATCAGTAACTTCAATAATAAAACCATATGTCATTAAAAGCCCGAAATGACATTTGATAAAATTCAAAATCCAGTTCTAAAATACCTTAAGTTAGAATATAGTTTTGCTATTTTGTGACATCAAAAAAGGAAAAACTAAGAATTTAAAGTTTTATAAAGGGTAGAGCAAATATAGAAACATTTTCCTTTAAAAAATGAACAAAGCAGCTGGGCAAAGTGGCTCATGCCTGTAATCCCAGCACTTTGGGAGGCAAAGGCAGGAGGAGCACTTGAGGCCAGGAGTTTGAGACCAGCCTAGGCAACACAGTGAGACCCCTGTGTCTGCAAAAAGATTAAAAAATTAGCTGGGTGTGGTGATGCATACCTGTAGTCCCAGCTACTTGGGAGGCTGATGTGGGAGGCTCACTTGAGCCCAGGAGGTCAAGGCTGCAGTGAGTTGTGATTGTGCCTCTGCACTCCAGCTTGGGCAGTAGAGCGAGACCCTGTCTCAAAAAAGGAAAAAAAAGTAAACAAAGCAAAAGTGTCTTTTGTTACCATTATTTTCCAATTTAATGCTGAAAATTCTTTTAATCACAGTAGGTCCTCCAAAAGAAATGAGAATTAAATATTGAGAAACGAGCAAACTACTTGTTATTTGAAGAATTAGAAGACCCAAATTAAACCATCCCCACCTGCAACAAAACTATTAGTGATATTAAAAACATTCAGTGAAATGGGCAAATACAGGATAAGTCTGCAAACACCTATATCTTCCATAAATATCAGGAATAGGCCAACTAGAAAAGTTAATGGAAAGGAGATTTTATTCACAATGTCAGCAAATGATAAAATATATGGAAATTAATGTGTAATGTCAAAAGCATATAAATTGTGAAAGGAAAATAAATCTTGGGGCCTCCATATCACCAAGCTAAAAGGAAAAGCCAAGCTTGAAACTGCTTAGGGCAAACCTGCCTCCCATTTTGTTCAGTCACCCCTCTGCTCACTGAGGTAAATTCGTATTTCATTGCCTCCTTTGGAAAGACTAATCAGAAACTCAAAAGAATGCAACTATTTGTCTCTTACCTACAAATGTTCATTTGTAGACAAATTTGAAGATAAGCTTCCTCCCTGCTTCAAGTTGTCCTGCCTTATCTGGATGGAACCAACGTTAATTTTACCTGTGTTGATTGATGTCTCATGTCTCCCTAAAATGTATAAAACCAAACTGTACTCTGACCATCTTGGGCACAGGTCGTCAGGACCTCCTGAGGCTGTGTCATGGGCATGCATCCTCAACCTTGGAAAAATAAACTTTCTAAGTTAACTGAGACCTGTCTTAGATTTTTGGGGTTCACAAAAGTATAAAAAATTTAATGAAATCATTTTAAAAAATCCAAGTGAAAGCAAAGACATAGTACGATTATGAATAGTAAAGAAAATATTTCCCAAATTAATGTATAAATTTACCATATTCCTATTTAAAAAACCAAAGAATACTTTATAGAACTCAGTAAAATGATTCCAAAATTGTTTTCCAAAATAAATGGACATATTTACATATAGTACTCTAAGAGAAAAAAAATTATAAGGAAGAATTATTCTTGTTGGATACTAGGATTTTAAAAGAAATGAATGGAAATGATATGGAATGAGTTTAAAAAATGAAGTAAGAGGTAATTGAACAGATAGATAGCCTAGTTTACATAGATGTTAAAGATATGATAAACCCAGCTTACTCAAGTAATGAAGTAATGAAGAGAAGAATTATGATTTAAGAACTAGTAAGAAAACCAACAGGACATAGTAGCTCAAACCCGTCATCCCAGCTGTTTGGGAGGCTGAGGCAGGAGGATTGCTTGAGCCAGGAGCTTAAGGGTTCAGTGAGTCACTGCACTCCAGCTGGAGTGACAGAGTGAGACTCTGACTCAAAAAAAAAAAAAAAAAAAAAAAAGCATCGTTGGAAACTTAATCCCCAATGCAGCAATGTTGGGAGATGAGATCTAATGGGAGATGTTTATTTTCCACACTCATGAATGGATTATTGCTGAATAAAAAGGAGTTGAGGCTGCAAGTTTGATCTCTTGCTCGCTCACATGCTCTCTTATCCTTCTGCCCTCTACCACAGGATAACACAGCAAGAAGGCTCTTGACAAATGCTGACCCCTCAACCTCGGACTTCATATCCTCCAGAAATGTAAGAAACAAATTTATTTATTTATGTATTTATGTATGTATGTATGTATTTTTAGACAGGGTCACTCTGTCACCCAGGTTGGAGTACAGTGGCATGATCATGGCTCACTGCAGCCTCGACCTCCTGGGCTCAAATGATCCTCCCACCTCAGCCTCTCAAGTAGCTGGGACTAGGGGCATGTGCCACCAAATCTGGCTTTTTTTTTTTTTTTTTTTTGGTAGAGGTGGGGTCTCGTTATGTTGCCCAGCTAGTCTCAAACTCCTGGGCTCAAGTGATCCTTCTGCCTTGGCTTCCCAAAGTGCTGGGATTACAGCATGAGCCACTGTGCCCAGTCAAATTTCTTTTCTTTATAAATTACCCAGTTTGTGGTATTTTCCTACAGCAACACAAAATGGACTAAGACAACCAGATATTAATATGGAAAAACTTTAACTTGGACCTTCACCTCACACTACTTTATTGATTCTACAGGAGGCTGCACATTAAGACTTTACTCTTTTTGAAATCTGGCATTAAATCATTTAAAAGTTGCCAGATGTTTTCTTTTTATAAAGTTAGAGTCATTGATTCATCTTTGGACCAGACTTTCTTTGTTTTGGGAGAATTACCAGAATGGGCCTTTTGAATCACACACATCTAGAGCAAGTACTCACTTGTTGTTTTTGAGGAAATTGAAGTTTCTAGTAAGCTGACAAGTTTAGTTTAGAAGTATAAATTGGGTTTAGTGGCTTGTGTATGTCCTTTTAAAATCAGAGCGGGAAAATATGTAGCCCTAGAATATGGATTTAGGCTGAACTGTCCTTGCAAAGTACTGTTTATTTACTAACTTTGGAAGAGAGAGACAGAAAGAGAGAGTGAGTTTTGTCTAAGTAATTGATAATAGGTGATTGTCTCACTGCACCATGCCAAGAGGGTTGTCTAGATCTGAGCTCTTTATTACGGAGACACAAACTGTGAAAGGGAATCAGGGAACTAGGATTAGTATAATACCACCTGGATTTGGAGCATTGGTGCTTTTCACGTAGTATTATTTAAGACAGAATAACTCAGACTTGTAAAATGCACACTGACCTTTATCATTGCCTGTCTGGCTACATGAACCAGACTGTACTCTGCATTAGTGGGTGCTCCCACTGTGAATTATTTAATTTAACTCATTTAATCTTTGCAACAGCCAGAAGAGGCAGGACATGGATTTGAAGAGGAAAGATTTCTCTATGAATCTTTTCATCTGTCTCTACGTCTCTTTCTCCTCACTGCACACACACATACTCCTACCACAGTGGTTCTTAGGGCCAGTGTTCCAGAGTGTGGAGATGCCTAGTGATTTTCCTTTGGTAGGGTAAGCTGGCCATTGCCACATTGTATTCCCAAAATAACTCCTTCCAGTAGTTGGAATCTACACTGCATTGAGAGTCTCGCTCTGTCCCCCAGGCTGCCGTGCAGTATGGTATGATCTTGGCTCACTGCAATCTCCACCTCCTGGATTCAAGTGATTCTTGTGCCTCAGCTTTCCTAATAGCTAGGACTACAGATGTACACCATCATGTCCAGCTGTTTTTTGTATTTTTAATAGAGACAGGGTTTTGCCACGTTGCCCAGGCTGGTCTTGAACTCCTGGCCTCATGTGATCCACCCGCCTCAGCTTCCTAAAATGTTGGGATTATAGGCATAAACCACTGTGCCCAGCCTGCATTTTACTTCTTTCATACCCAAGTTTGCAGTACATTTTTGTTAATTGTTTTATTAGTGTGTTGCCTGTGCTTTAGATAATTAAGGGAGGGACCAGAGTCTGTGCTTGGAGAGTAACTGATGTGGTAGAGTAGTATTCTAGAGAAACTGGTTATCTGATGGCAGAAGTGACTTGCTGGACTCTAACAGTGGTGACAAATGATTGTAGTACTGATTTAATGGAACATTTAACAGATCTGTGGAAAGGAAATCCTGTGGAAGAATAGTTTTTTGGTAGCCTATAGGATGCAAGTTCATAGTTTTTATAAGTTGGCTGTTAAAAAGAAAATATGACCTCATTATGTAATCTCAAGTGGGTGTGGTCTGTGGACTACTGGGACCAATTCATTTGTTCCTTCACTTACAGATTCATCCCACAAACATATTGGTAGTTCATTACATACTGGGACTGGGCTAGGCATATAGATACAAAGATGACTAAGAGTCTCTGCTCTTTAGGAGAAAACTACAAAAGTTAAGTATTAACAAATCAAATTGTAAGAAAATCATAAGAAAATAGGAAAACAATCAGAAATGAAAAAATAGAAGATGGACACACATAACTATATAAATATTTAAAATGTCTGTAATGTGAAAAACAATAGGAGCTTAAAAAGATCAGAAGAGACTGAGAGAATTACTTGTACTAAATATGACAGATGAAGTAGTAAAATTTTGAATACCTCAGTCTTTAGTCAAAACTAAAGCCTGGCCAGCTACTGTTACTTATGCCTGTAATCCCAGCACTTTGGGAGGCTGAGGCAGGGGATCACTTGAGGCCAGGAGTTTGAGACCAGCCTGGCCAACATGGCAAAACCCTGTATTTACTAAAAATACAAAAAAATTAGCTGGATATGGTAGTGAGTGCCTGTAGTCCCAGCTACTGGGGAGGCCGAGGCAGAGATTGCTTGAACCCAGGAGGTGGAGGTTGCAGTGAGCTGAGATTGCACCACTGCACTCCAGCCTGGGCAACAGAGCGAGACTCTGTCTTGAAACAAAGAAACAAAAAACACAACAAAAAAGAAAATAAAACAAAAAAACTAAAGCCTAACACTGAACCCCTAAAAACAAAAGAGCACTAACTGCATTCAAATAAGAGGAGTCACTTAACTTACAAAAACACCTTCAGTGGCAATGAAATAAATTCACATTAAAACTATCAGGTAATGTCTCACACTTAATCAATTTAAAGGTATAA
The DNA here is from genome assembly GCA_963574635.1 of Cheracebus regulus. Taxonomy (NCBI): domain Eukaryota; kingdom Metazoa; phylum Chordata; class Mammalia; order Primates; family Pitheciidae; genus Cheracebus; species Cheracebus regulus. The sequence continues at coordinate 6,459 of CAUYQU010050069.1, read as the reverse complement.
GAAAACCCATAAATTTATGTCTCACACTTAACACATTTAAAAGTATAAGAAAATTCATAAAGTATAAAAATAAAATTTCATTTTGGGCAACAGAAGCAAATGGGAACTCTCAGCCACACACTTTCCACCACTGAGATTTCCAATTTATGATGGATTATTTTATTTTATTTTTAAATTATACTTTAAGTTCTGGGATACATGTGCAGATCATGCAGGATTGTTATCTAGGTATATACATGCCATGGTGGTTTGCTGCATCCATCCCCTGGTCATCTATATTATGTATTGGATTTATCAGGATGTAACCCCATGGTAAGTGTCAAGGAACATCTCTGGGTACCAGCTAGATGCTGAATCCTAGATGCTGAATTAATGCCAGGCACTTTTCTAAGTGCTTTTCAAATGTTAACTGATTTAATCTTCATAGCAACTATATGAACTAGGAATTATATTATCTCCATTTTACACATGAGGAAACTGATGGAAACAAAGATTAAACAAATTGACATGGTTGGTCAGTGGCAGAGCTGGGATTTGAGGGTAGAGAGTATGGCTCCAGGGCGTGGCCTCATTATTATTGCACCTTACTGCTTCACTGGAAGAAAAGAGCTCTATATACAAAGACGATGCTTGTGGCATCATCATTTATAAGGTAAAAGGAAAAAATATGGGGGAAAACTACATGTTCCACAGTAGGAGAATGCTTAAATATATTATGGCATATACATTCAATAGGTAATTGCTCAACAGAATTGTTCAGAACTTTTCTTTTATTTACCCAGGGTGCAATGGTATGGGCCACAGCCTTCACGAAGGTATTATTTGCCCTTTTGCAGTCCTATGTCTCCACATATTTGAGCAATTTATGAGGATAAAGAGGCCCTGCCCCAAATGGACACCTCATCATTTTCTCCTGCAGTGGTCTGTGGTTCCGTATATTACATCATTAGACGTACTGAGAATTGTTGGAGTGTGAATTCTTTAGGAGTATAAATAGCCACTTTCCCTGAAACTTAAGCCACACTTAATGAACTTATACATTTCTTTGACTTCACCGGTCCATCCTTGTTACCTTATCCAAGTAAAACTGTGTCTTATCATAAATATATTAACACAATTATCAAAATTTTTTATTATAAAGGGCTGTGAAGTGCTAAGATTTATGTGTTATAAATGTTTTCAAAATATTACAAGTAATTTTTATTTATGCAGAAACAAATTGAAACAAGGAAAGAAACGCACATTAATTACGTATTTTAGCATAAAGCCTCTTCATACTTTAAAAAAAATAGCTACAAAAATGATACATCACATTTATTAGATGTATACAATGTGCCAGGAACTATGCTAAGCTCTTTACATAATTTATTGCTTTTAATCCTCTCAATAGCCATATAAAGTAGATATTATTTATTATCATCATTTTACATATGAGAATACAGAAGCCTAGAGAAGTTTAGTCACTTGCCCTAGGTCACAAACAATTCATAAGTGGAGGAGCCAGGAACTGTCTGAATCCAGAGATCAAGCTGTTAATCATACTGACACTATCTTTTTCTTCCTCTTCTTTTCCAAAAGTAAATTTGGAGTTACTATCTCTAATGCTTAGTTCTATGATGAAGTTCTAAGTCTATGGTCACAAATTACATTATAACCAGTTGCCCTGGAAATGAAAAAGATATCATAAATCACAACTAGAAGTGTCTTATCATACTGAATATGAAGTTCTTTGAGGAGAACCCTGCCATAATGATCAAATGAAGAAGCAAAACATGTAAGGGAACATAAAAGCAGAATGCAGAATACTCTCTCAACAAATTTACATATATGGCTTACAAATATATTTTCTTTTTTTTTTTTTTGAGACGGAGTCTTGCTCTGTCACCAGGCTGGAGTGCAGTGGGCCAATCTGGGCTCACTGCAACCTCCGCCTCCTGGGTTCAAGCGATTCTTCCGCCTCAGCCTCCCAAGTAGCTGGGACCACAGGGATGTGCCACCATGCCCGGCTATTTTTTGTATTTTTAGTAGAGACGGAGTTTCACCACATTGGCCAGGATTGTCTGGATCTCTTGACCTCGTGATCCGCCTGCCTCGGCCTTCCAAAGTGCTGGGATTACAGGCATGAGCCACCATGCCCGGCCTACAAATATATTTTCTAAAAAGGAATATTGTATACAATAAGTGATAATCCCAATAGGGAATGAAGTTTTGAAATTGCCTAAATACGTATTGATTTCAACTGTAACTCTTTCAGAAAAATCTTTTCCTTTTTCTACTGTCTCAACTATACAAACTACAATCTACCTACAGGAATCTCACTCATACCAAAGATTTTCCATCTAACTCAAAGGCTGACCCTGTTCCAGAGTGATAAGTTGTACTGTTTTTGACAGAGCTCCACCATGCTGAGCCATGAATAGCCTCCAATATTTCTGTGACTTTTTCTTTCTTCCTTTATTATATTATTGAACTTGAGAATAAAAAAAGTTCTTACAAACATAGGAAAAGAATTATCATTCTGAAGCCACTATACTTGTTTTAAATCTGTTGTATCAAACAACTCACCTTAGTAAACACAATTATACAATCCAACTACTCTGTCAATTCACTTCTGAAGGTCAGCCAATCAGGGACAAACTCACTCCAATAATCATGCCTTTGAATGATACCCAATCAACAACAGTCTCACCTGAGTAATCACACTTGTACAGATGATGTCAACCTACTTATGTTTCTGAGAGTCAACCCAATCCTGAATGCTATGCTTTCTTGAAACGCTGTGTAAGATCAGCCATTTGTTCTGCTTGAAAAGGCTGTGCCTGACCCACATCTCTTACTGTTATAAGCAATAAGTTAACTTTGTCTTTTTATGTTGGATAATGAGTGGTGGTTTTTTGATAATCATGGAAGTTCTACCAAGATTGCTTTAAAGCCCCTCATTTGGAAGCCTTCCAGAGGACTATTAGGCCAACAGATGCACTCACTGGGCACCTTGTACCAAAATTCTATTTACCCTTCAGATATGTTGCCAAGTGCATTAATCTCAACAGTAATCTGATCTCTGGCTAGTTTCATTGAGTTCTTGGTGCTGAATTTGTTCTGTTATTCTAGAATTTGTAGCTAAATAGGTCTTTGTTTAGGCCTAAGTCATTGCAAAAAGCAATTAGGACTTCTGGTTTAAATATAAACCATATAATAAACAACTAGACCTAGGAAGTTTTATAAGACAACAATTAGATCTTTTGTTTTGGAGGTATGCCATTTGATATATATATGTATTTACCATTAACATGCTTATTCTTCTGCTGTTTGCCTTACTTTTGCTCCTGTTTGTCTGTATGTACAAAGTCTTGTTTCATGGGTTTTATCTTATCCTGGATTGTCTGTTTTTATTGAGTGTATAAGGGAGTGTTTTATAGAGAACATATGGGAGCATAGGCCAGGTAAGTTTCCAAAACAATGAAGGTGGCCTTGAGAACTACTGGCTGGAGTTCCATTAGACCAGCAATCACTTGGTGAAGAAAGGGTTGGTCAAACATTGTCTAGGGACTCTATAAATCCTTCATGAGGATACCCTTTTTCTTGTTAATTTGGAAAAGAAGCTTACTTTGTTTTGTCCCTTCTAAGGAGTCAATAATTGTCAGGTTGTTGATTGTGTGGCCCCTGTATAGTTTCTTCTTGGTTAGGGAAACCAAACATCCTTTGAAATCTCACACTGTAGACTGACTGTAGTGGCTTCTTTCTCTTGTGTATTGTGGGTTTGTCCATGAGAATGCCTCATTCTCCTCCTGAAAGAAATTCTATTTTTTTTTTTAAGAAGCACCATAACATTTTTTTATGATATCATTTTTTTAATTGTACTTTAGGTTCTGGGGTACACGTGCAGATCATGCAGGTTTGTTGCATAGGTACCTACATGGCAAGGTGGTTTGCTGCCTCCATCCCCCTGTCACCTATATCTGGCCTTTTTCCCCATAGGGAACCTCCCTGCCTACCCCCGCTGTCCCTCCCCTAGTCCCCCCCAACAGACCCCAGTGTGTGATGTTCTCCTCCCTATGTCCATGTGTTCTCATTGTTCAACACCCACCTACAAGTGAGAACATGTGGTGTTTGATTTTCTGTTCTTGTGTCAGTTTGCTGAGAATGATGGTTTCCAGATTCATCTATATCCCTAAAAAGGACATGAACTCATCATATTTTATGGCTGCATAGTATTCCATAGTGTATATGTGCCACATTTTCCTAGTCCAGTCTATCATCAGTGGGCATTTGGGCTGGTTCCAGGTCTTTGCCATTGTAAACAGTGCCACAATGAACATAGATGAAGAGACACCATAATTTTAACTTTACATTTTTTCTTGAAAAATGGCAAAAAAAAATTATCTTGGAATAACAATGTCATGTTTTGACATGTCCAAATCTTTAAATTAATATGTTTAAGAGAAACTCTAAAAAAATTAGGAGACAAAATACTAAAAGTCAATAGTCTTCTCTAATTGATATGCTTAGGCCTTGAAAAATAATTCTAACTCCAAGAGAGTCTCTCTCAGACATCATAAACTTTTGAGACCTCTCATCTTTGCATTTTTCTGTTTTTCTACTCATCTTTACCTGACCTTCTAAATGAGCTACTCTTTTGTCGGGGCAAGAATAATTATGTCATAAAATTTCTAGACCATAAGGACGAATTAAAAATTCTGGTCTATAGCCAAGTTGAGGGACATAATAAAGGATTTTTCTAAATTTTCAGAATATAGGCAGAAAATTGTTATAGAAGTTAAAATTTTATTACATACTTGATTTCTTCTACTACAGATTTGTAGCAACTAGTTCAGCTAAGTGTTAGCCTCTTAGTTACAGAAAATGCTTAGTAAGCAGAAAGATAGGGAAAAAAAATTGTCAACCAATTATATAATATTTTTAAACATTGTCTTAAAACATCAATAAAAATTTAAAAATTAACTATAATAAGGAAACTTAAGAAGACATTTTGGTAGAAGAATTAAAAAGGTTCAGATTATAAACAAAACAAAGATGAAAACTAGACTTCAGGAAATATTCAAGAAGCTACCATAAAACCGTAGCTAAAGTAGAGAACTGTATCTTCTATTATTGTAAATGGGATCCATCCCGAAATAGAGAATTTAATAATGAAAATTAAATTGAAATGTAAAATTGCCAATTTAGAAAGTATTCAATATGTGTCAGACATTTCCAGAGCCTTAGAAAGTAAATAAACTAAAACTCAGTGCACTATTAGGCTCTTCAGTTAAAAAACAACCAGAAAAACATCTATTCTCTAAAAATTGGAAGCCTATGGATAAGGATACCTGTAGATGTTGTAAGTACAATCGTAATAGAAAGATTCAATGTTCCATACTGGCTAAGAAACAGAAGGACAATTATCCAAAGTCTGTCCACTGATGATCCTCTAAGGGAGACATGAGCCCCTAACACTTCCATGCCCTTCCTCTAAACTGTGAAAGGGAGCAATACAGCTTTCTTGTTGCTATATACCTACCATTAACCTTTTTACTGTAGAACATCAGATTCCACAGAGTAAAATTTTAAAGTTATTTGAAAAACAACAAAGACTTTCAATAAGAAAAAAACCATTTTATCTTGAAGTAAAAATGACTGGCTGTGCCAGATGGCAAAAGAACATAACAAAAGACAAGTTTAAAGATGTATAGTAAATTGCAGAAGACTTGAGGAAAATAAGCTTTATTTGCTTTTGTTTACTAGAAGCACTCAAATAATCAATATTTCTAAAAAGCCTAATTCCTAAACCCCAACTGTTAAAAACTCAAGACCTAAACTACAATTCATACTTTGTAATTATTATCAGAAAGACTTTTTTATGGAATAATAAGATGATTTATTTGCATTTGTAAAAGTTGAGAAGTGCATAAACCATGAGTGAAGACAAAGTTGAAGTCGCTAAGAAATTGACATGACAAAAATTTAAATAATAAAATACACTATTTAAATCTAAAAGGTTACAGTAATAAAGCATGAGAAAATTTGCTAACCAGACAAACTGCTATAAAAGGTACATCATATTGTTCTGTGTTAATTACAGGTCTGTGGCGAAAAAGCCACATGTTAACTTAGTTCAAGGCCCTTTCTATTTGAGTTAACACACTTAATAAGGATCACACTGAGGAAGAATAATGACTTTGGGAGGCTGAGGTGGGTGGATCACAAGGTCAAGAGATCGAGACCATCCTGGTCAACATGGTGAAACTCTGTCTCTACTAAAAAAAATACAAAAAGTGAGCTGGGCATGGTGGCGCACTCCTGTAGTCCCAGCTACTCGGGAGGCTGAGGCAGGAGAATTGCTTGAACCCAGGAGGCGGAGGTTGCGGTGAGCCGAGATTGCGCCATTGCACTCCAGCCTGGGTAACAAGAGCGAAACTCTGTCTCAAAAAAAAAAAAAAAAAGAATAATGATCTATAT
>CAUYQU010050067.1:0-93086 GCA_963574635.1 Cheracebus regulus | reverse complement strand
ATATTGAGCTCGTCACAAAAATGCAGACACATCCCTCAGCCTTACCTTTTCCTGAAATTAAGAACGGCATTCTTGGCCTCCTTCTGACTGCAAATGTCTCAGTGTTCTTGGGCTGGGGGGTACTCTCGGCCTGTGTTCACTCTGCGCTGAGCGCTCCTGGGCCTGCTCCTCTGCTGACAGGGAGCATTCCTGCTGTTTAAGACAATATGCAACCCAGGAGATTAGAGAAGAGCCGTCCTCTGTAGGACTCAGCCAAACTGTAGGACAAGGATCTCAGGGTTTACTATGCCTGAGAATTAACTAGGAAGTTTATCTAAAATTCTCTGGAGATTCTGGATCTGCATTTTTTCATCAGTAAAATGCAGGATCTGGGACATAAACCGTAAGGGTCTTTCCTGCTCTCGAATTCTCTGTCACGATAGCCCCCTGCCCCATCAGCAGACCATGAACCTTGGCAGATCTTTGATTTATGTTTATTCATCAGAGTCAGGGGAACATGAAATCTGGAGATTCTGAATCCATAGGTCCAGGGTGGGCCCAGGCATCTTCATTTTTGCCAAGCTCCCCAAATGATTTTCATGAGGTTCGAGACATGTTACTCCAAATCTGGCAACTTGGCATTTGAGAAAATAGCAGATGCAGGAAAGCCTTTCTCCCTTGGTGCAGGTCCTACAACCTAGGAAGGTCACTCTCTGACTTTCTCCTGCCCTTCTCTCCTGAAGCCAGTCAAGGCCCTCTCCTCATATACCCAGAGGAGAAGAGTATGCTTATCTCAGAAGTTGCAGAGACACAGAGAAGAACCTGAACAAACGCCCTGCAAGTCCCCTGAGTCTAGCACCGCTATCTCACCCCTGTCCAATCACAATTCTGCACGCCTGAAACTCACACTCTTCATAAAACCTAAGCATAAAAGTATGCATGTTTCCCATTTTCTTTGGGTCTTCATTTCTGCAAGCTCTCATGTCAGGTAAAACTTACATGAAATCAATGTGTATGCTTCTCACTTGTTAAGCTGTCTTTCATTATAGATGCCTAGCCATGAACTTAGCAGTGAATAAGGAAAGAAATCTTTATTCTCCTATAATTCTAATGGGTTTTGCAATCACACTGTGAGAAACTCTACCCTGAGATGTCAAACTGAGGTTTGTCTCACAAATGCTTCCTTAAAATTTCCCATTTAAGGAAAACTAGAAGTCTAAAATTTAAAGCTATTTCCACATTTTCTCTTGGGTATGTTTTGTTTAACTTTCTAACCATGGGTGTTTGGGTGGTCTGGAATGTTACCACACCAGGTGTGGATATCAAGGAATCGATCTTACTTTTTTTTTTTTATTAAAAGGATGCTGTTGGCTCCAAGGTGCACAGTTCGGAAGATAACTGATCTGTACTCCAACCTCAAAGTCAGCTTTGAGGATGCCTCTGCCTGCCATCTTTGGGCGTTTTCATCAGCCACATTTTTTTGAATAGGTTTCAGTGGTGACGCATCTTCACTTCTCGGGGGCAGGTGGAAATGTTAGAAATAGTTCAAACGTCATTCAGAGCTGAGCCTGGTAGAGGGTAAGGCGAGAGGATCACTTGAGCCCAGGAGTTCAAGACCAGCCTGGGCAACATAAGGGGGCCCCATCTCTACAAACCATACAAAATTAGCTGAGTGTGGTGTCATATGGCTGTAGTCCCAGACACTTGGGAGGTTAAGGCAGGAGGATTGCATGAGCCCAGGAGGTTGAGGCTGCAGTGAGCTGTGATTGTGCCACAGCACTCCAGCCAGGGCGACAGAGAGAGAACCTGTCTTAAAAAAAAAAAAAAAAAAAAAAAAAAGGAAAAGAAAAGAGTACTTTTGTTTATAAGAGCAGGTAAGATTAATAAAATAATTCCAGTCAAATTTCAGATTCTTTGAAAAATGCTGCATCGTTATGCTTTTCTAGAGAAAAAAATAGCAAACATCTATCATCATTTGATTATCACACAGCAAATTATATTCCATAAAAGCAGTAGCCTGGGCAACAGTGGGGCCGCGTCTCTACAGAAAATTTAAAAATAGCCTGGTGTGGTACGGTTCACCTGCGATCCCAGCTACTCCGGAAGCTGAGGCGGGAGTCACTTGAGCCTGGGAGGTCAACTGGATGATAGGGAGAGACCCTGACGCTAATGAACATATAAAGATATGCAGAGGTTCATGGGCAGCTCATGGGGTGGGGACTGTTGTTACAATGAATTCTAAAGCAGGAAAGAACCTTAAGGTTTATGTGCAAACCCTCCATTTTATGGATGAAGAAATACAGATCCAGAAAAACGTAGTGACCTGCCCAAATTCTCTTAGCCAGCTTGTGCCAGCGCGGGAGCTAGAACTCGGGAGTAGCCTAATTTGTTGAGAGAAACCAAGCACTATAGTTTCATTACCTGTTACTATATGGACGCATGCCTGAGCTAGAAATCCATATGAAGAGAAGATCAGATATTTCTCTTGTGCAAAACTGCCAATTCAGGAATTTTTGCCATTTCTCCATGCTACAATTTTTATTTTTCTTTCTTTCCTTTTTGCTTTGCTAAAATAAGGCAATTTGATATCAGCCTCACGGATATTACAGTCTAGCAGGAGAAAGACACATAAACAACAATTGAGAGAAATAAGTTTACACTGTGCAGCCTAGAGGCTACATATTCAGGCCCTGGGATCGGGCACGCCTGGATTGAAATCCTGGCTCTGCCCAGCTGTCTAGCCTTGGACAGGATATGCTACCTCTCAGGGCCTCAGTCTTCTGCATTCAATAGTGAGGATCAGGGCTGCTGGGAGGACTAAGGTGACAGGAAGAGCACAGAGCCTGGCACATGGTAAGGAATCTAGACATTAACATGGGCTCATATTTTCATCATTGCATGCAGGGTCATGGGCATGGAAGGAGGTCATCTCAACCCTCTCTCCCAAAGTCTCCTACAGGTTCAGGGCTTCTTCTGTAAGGTGTTGGACCATTATGACTCCACATAACTCTTCTGTGTTAAGGAAAAAGAAAGGACATCATATGTAAATCCTAAAACCGTGTATATAGTGCCATGAAACGTAATCTGAGCATTTGACTACAATCATTACTACTATTTTGAAATAGAGCATGCTTGCAGAAAAATTGAGCATATTTTCTCTATAGTTTAACAAATAGTTACAAAATGAATATCTGTGGATCCTCTGCCTGGGTCAAGAAATAGAACCTTCCCAGCACCCCGTAAGTCCTCTCAATATCCCATCTTCGCTGGAACCCTCATCCTTCTAAGATAACCACAGTCCTGACATTTATGGCGATCATTTCCTTGCTTTTGCCTGTTTTTGAATTTTATAAAGCTAAAACCCAATGGCACGCATAGTTTCGTGTCTGGCTCTTTCCAATCAATATGGTAAAATTCATTTCCAAGGAAGTCGCCTCAAACCTATCTCTCAATGTCTTATACGGATTCAGGGCCTCCTCTGCAAGTTGTTGGACCATTATGACTCCAGGTGACTCTTCTGTGTCAAGGGAATACTGTTTAAAACTCTTCTGTGTCATGTGCTGCATGTACATGTCACGTGTGTAAGTGGTACCTGCTAATTTTCATCTCTGTATAGTGTTGCAGAATAAGAATGTACCACAGTGAACATCTGGGTTGGTTCAGTTTTGAGCAATTATGAACAATGCCTTGATAAACATTTTTCTGCACATAAGATTTCTTTAAAAGGTCCCATGTAAAGTGGAACTCTATCATTAAAAGGCCATCTGCAGTGAGTGTCCAGGTGAGTGCCACAGACTGGTTAGAAACACTGGTGCAAACAAGGGGACCTGCAGGGCCAAGCAGATTTCTCTCTGCAGAGAGATAGACATGTTGAAATTATCATCTTTCTTTTATTTTAATTTTAATAAATTCTAATAGAATAGAAAATAATTTATAAAAGACTAGATTTAGGGTCAAAGAATATCTGAGCTGAAAAGTTCTCAGTAATCAATTGCAATTGTCTGAATGTTTGTGCCCCCCCAAAATGCATATGCTGATACCCAATCCCCAATTGGTGGTATTAAGAGGTGGGGCCTTTGGGAGGCTTATTAATGAGATGAGTGCCCTTACAGAACAGGCCCAAGGAAGCTTGTTTGTCTCTTCGGCCATATGAGAACACAGCGAGAAGGTGCCATCTACGTGGCAGACAGAACCCTCATGAGACACCAAATCAGGTGGCACCTCGATCTTGGACTTCTCAGCCTCCAGAACTGTGAGCAATACATTTCTGTTGTTATTTATAAATTGCTCAGTCTGTGCTATTTTTGTTAAAGGAGTTCTAACAGACTAAGACATCAATATTCTAATTTCACAGATGAGGCCTTGTGGAGTGTAAGAATAAGTCTAAGGTGTTTCATCAGAAAAGCGTTCTTTCTAAGAGGTTGTTAAAACTGTGAACAAGCTGTGGAAGTCAAACAGTTGCTTTCAGTTCTTTCTTTTTGACTTTTGTGTTTTCATATCCCTACACTTGAAATAAGGATGGACAACTGGTGTTTCCATGTATGCCCTTCCTTCCTTCCTTTCTCTCTCTCTCTTTCTTTCTTTCTTCCTTTCTTGACAGAGACTTGCTCTGGACCCAGGCTGGAGTGCAGCGGTGCAATCTGCTCACTGCAACCTCCAGCTCCCAGGTTCAAGCGATTCTGCTGCCTCAGCCTCCCAAATAGCAGGAATTACAGGCATGTACCACTATGTCCGGTTAAGTTTTGATTTTTTTTTTTTTAGTACAGACCAGGTTTCACCATGTTGGCCAGACTTGTCTTGAACTCCTGGCCTCAAGTGATCTGCCCACCTCGGCCTCCCAAAGTGCTGGGATTACAGGCATGAGCCTCCGTGCCCAGCCTCCATGTTTTCTTAGTATTGTGTCTGAGCCCTGTAGGCTGGATCATGTCAGCCACGTCAGCGATGGAGCAGGGATCAGTAGTACAGCTAGGCCACAGTTCATGGGGCTGAGTCTGAAGTGCACCCCAAGAGGAAGATGTCCCAGCTACAGCCCAGGTCCGTGGCCACGTGGTAAGTACAATCTAAGAACTACACAATTCCCTCATTTTGGAGCGGATAGGGACAGTCTCTTAGCCACACTCTAATAAGATGTCCCTTTCTTCACACGTTTGACACACAGTCAACAAACACTGAGCAAGTGTGAAGTGTCAGTACTGGGCACACAAGGAGGAAGAGACACAGCCCCAGCCAGAGGGTGCTCACGGTCCCTGGGGCGAGTGGACAGTAAAGGACAGAAAACCAGGGGGTGGGAAGAAGGTCAGGTGCACACAAAGAGATAAGACAAGGAAATGAAAACTCTCCGCTGCTTCACAGTAAGCGCCTCCATTTCTCACTTTCAGAAATCAGCCATCTCTCTGGGTGAACGGAGGTCAATGATATTTTGTTCATGTTTCTGTATGTTTGAAATATCTCATAATTAAAATTTGTTTTAATAAGTTCTGTATTCTCTGATGAGAATGATCTCAGCAGCCCAATGCTGAACTGCAACCAGTCGTCCGCTTCCCTGGACGGTTTCTCCCACGCATTCTCTCATCTCTTGAAAACAACTAATACACACATTGAGTCTTCTTGGAGTTCAATGACTAGGTCTCTCCTCAGGGCTTTCTGGCAAGGATTCTGGGTCTCAACGCTCTTCCATTTGCTCCCCCAGCCTCCACGTGGGTCCTAAGTTATGTGTCTTTGCAGGAACTGGCACTTTTGCAGGCCCAGAGGCACCCAGTGGCCTTGCTCTGAGACGCCAGCGTGGAGTCCCAGACACAGGCCCATGTAGCAGTGCCGACCTGCGCATGCTCAGTGCGCTGGTGTCCTCATCCCTCCGGGGCCAAGCTTTTCAAAGTAGATTGGAGCAACAATTTCAATGACTAATTTGTCTTCGTCTGGGAAACAATACATACTACTTTTACAGTGGGCTGCTATAGCTTAACATATAGGCTAAAAAACATAGTCCCACAGCTTTTTCATTTTTCATTGATTTACCTTTGTTTTTTTTTCCTTCCTCGGAGGCGTAAGGTTCTGTCAATAATAAGCATATAAAACAGTGTCATTATTTTCATTTGAAAATGAAATAAGACAAAAAAGAGAAGTAATGTCTTTGCATTGCTTTTCCTTCCTTCCTTCCTTTCTTTCTTTTCTTTCTTTCCTTTCTTTCTTTTCTTTCTGTCTTTTCTTCCTTCTTTCTTTTCTTTCTTTCCTTCTTTCTTCTCTTTCTTTCTTTCTTCTTTCTTCAAGGGTCTTACTATATTGCCCAGGCAAGACTTGAATTCGTAGGCTCAAGGGATCCTGCCAAATAGCTGGGACGTCAGGCACCCGGCTGTGTCTCTCCATTTCCTTGCAGCTTAACTTAATTTGTTTTAGACTTCTGTGGACATATTGGTCTTTATGACTGGGCTCCTGGGAGAGAAAGATCATTAATACAGAGACAGCGGTTTCATCAAGCCAACTACTGGCCCCTTGCCTAGGGTTTTTCTCTGGTGAACAGAAATTCCTTGGGTAAAAGTGCAAAATGCATTGACAGAAAATGCTAATTCTCCAGTAAATGAATATAAATTATTCCTTTCTCTCCTGTCAATTGGCTGTGGAGGAAGGAACACGTAGTCAGAGAAGAGACACATCCTAATATCCTCTCACAGCTGCTTTCTCCTCCAATACTATGTCGTGTGCCCGTGATCCAAAGTAAAGAGGAGAGGAGGAATGGTTGAAGCAATTATACAATAGAGGATCCCAGCTAAGGGCTCCAGGGGAAAGCTGAAAAAAAATGCAAGGTCTCTGCCAAAAGGCCCTGTAGGGAAATTCCTTTCAGAACCCAAATTTAGCAAAAACTTCAACGCTGTAAAACTCGCCATAGCTGGGTTTCTGATTTCATTTTCCCCGGAAACTCTATGGGATGTAGCTTGAAGCTGGCATGAGTTTAAGAATAGAAATGGTAAATACTAACTTTGACTTTTAGCTACTTTGAGACCTTGCATAATCTGTGCTTTTTCCTTCCCCAAATATGTAAATAATGTTTTAACATGTATAAGGATTAATTTCACCTGAGAGTTACCTGGAAGAGGGGCCCATAAGTTTTACTTTCAGAAAATGCGTCAAGTTTTCCCGAAGAGTTCTGTTAACAAAAACTTCTAAATACTTTCTAATAAAGACAAGGAGTACATTTATACTGTCTCTTGTCTTTCAGAAATTCCCTTTGCTTTGCCAAATAAAACACAATGTAATTTTTTAACTTGGTAAGGAATGATTAATTTGATGGCTCAAATTTGTATACTTTTAAGAAAAAGAGGCAAAAATTTTTGTTGTTTTTGTTTTACTTTTAAAATAGTGGGCTAATAAAATCTGGATATTTGTTTGTAAGAAATTTGGTAGCAGAAAAAAGGATTAATAATACACATGTATCAAAAAACTGACCCAAGGCATTGTGTAAGTTGTACAGAAGCAAAAGCTTGATATGAAATAATTCTTACATAAAAAAGCCAAAAGGGGATATGAGGGAGAAAGGGAAAGTCATGGCCTTTAGCATCAGCTAGACCTGAATTCAAGTCCCAGTTCACCCACTTACAAGCTGTGTGCTCTTGGATAAATGTCCTAACTTCTCTGAACCTCAGTTTCTGGACCTGAAAATTGGGCATAACGACTGTCATAATCCTGCTGTTGCAGGCCTGTGGCCTAACAAGAGCATGCCCTCGGAAAGTGACAGCTAATGATGTATTTCATGGTCGGTGTCCACTACAATGTTCATTCCATCCTGGGACATTCCTCTTGCCCTTAAAGTTGGGACATAGAGAAGCAGAAACACTTTTCAGCTCTAGTTCTGCCTTTCCGACAACTAACTGGGCATTTCTATTTGCATGTTTTGCCCCAAATGCGAGGTGTGTGAAATGAAGCCTTCCTCTCATTCTTCGGGCCTTGCTGGCTTCTGTGGAAGGCCAGCGTCTTCCCAGTTGCTCAGGGTTGGACCTGGTCTTGCTGATTCTCCTCACTGAGCCCCTTGGCTCTTTCCTGAGGGCTCTGCAGTCCCCCGGGGCCCCTGTCTACTCCAGCTGCCTCCAAGCTGCTCACCCTCATGCCTGGACCAGCAGCAGACTCTACCTTGAGAATCTTACCTTTTCACCAGACCCACCTGCCTGGAGTAACTGCTTTCCAGTACTTCCTCATAAGAGATGACAAGGCAAAGACAGCTCCTCAGCAAGGACTCAAGCCCCTCACAATCTGATCATGACCTGCCTCCCCAAGGTTAATATGCACAACTCCTTCCTGTTCCTTAGGACAGATCGACGGACTGTCCCTTGGAAAGCCACTGTGAATACCTGCTGCTGAGCACTGGGCCATGCCATTCACCTGCAGGTTACCACTCAAGGTGGCCTTTCTCAAGTCAAATCTCCTCCTTGAAGCCCTGTCCCTCCCTTGACTAAACCCTGGCAGCGTTTATTCCCTGTAGGACAGCTGGCCTTTCCTATGTGGCCTTGACTAGCAGATAATCTTGTCCGAGATAAGGTTTATCTTCAGGGCAAGCATGAATCCCTTGAGGGTGGTTTGTATGCCAAACTTCTGTAGCTTCCAGCAGCGCCTTGAGCCATAAGCATCCCTGGTGTCAAATAAGGACGTGGGCAACAGAGAGAAGTTCAGACTCTTGGTGAACATTATACAACCTAGTAGGAGCGCAGTGAATCTGGAACCAGAGTCCTGCAGACCCCTGCCTGGCACCATTCCCACACTCATACATTGCCTGAAATTAGTGATCCCTGAACCCAGCACTAGTCACTCAGAGGCACTAGAAACTGGTCATACCTAGTTCCAAGCTTTGGCTTCCCTGGGAAGAAACCCCTTCCCACTGGGACGCAGGGCTGGACCAGCTGCTCTTGCCCACTTCCCACTAACCAGGTCAGAGAACCAGTGTGCTGTTGCTTTTGTTATTTAAATGTCGAGGTCCTCCTTCCCTGTTCTTCACACCATTTTCATTTCTAAAGTTCTCCTTTGAGCCTTTAAATCCAATAGCTGCCAACCCAGGGTCATAAAGCAGTTCAATCGCCACCACGTCGAGCTCCCGACACGCTGCTTCTGACCGCCCCAGGGATCACAATTCTGGGTCTGCAGTGGCCTCAGGCTGTCAGTTGATGGTTTAGATGTCGCATCCCTCTGCTCACCTTTTTTCACAGGAAGAAACACCCCCCCTCCACCCGATTGTAAACTGACAAGTGCTGCACATAGAAACTCACTTTAAATCAGCTCAGAGCCGAACACTCTGTCAGTGCATTTCCATCAAAACGGAGATTTGAGATTCCAAAGTGCATGAAATACTTTAGGATCTCTAAGCTTCTGAAACTTTTTTTGACCCCTGAGCAGAGTTAAGGAGAAAGATCTGATGCCCTGGAAGGCTGGAAATATCCAAGGCAGCTCTCATTATCTGTGATCTAGATCAAGACCACAGACATAGCCCTTCACCAGACACCCCTCCCCACAAACAGCCATTTGGACATCCTGTAACCTGAAACACATACTTGCAAGCAGTTGAGAGAGGGTGCACATGACAGTCAGCTACACAAATAATTGGCCCCCAAATGTTATCAGCCCCCTGCCATGGCCCCTTCCATTTATAGCTTATAAATGGTTATTAACTGGCTCCTTCCCATCTGATAGCTGGGCCCCAGAACAGGTGGCGAGAGCAGTGGGTGATTGGAGGCCTCCCTGCGAGGTGCTGTGTGTTTGCCTGTGGGTGGTCTTCCTGCCTGAGCGCAGTGCCCACATGAGAAGACACTGCAGAAAGCCTCCAATTTAGGAGATAACAGCCTGTGTTGTCTGTTTGTGTAAAGCCCTGTCCAAGTTACAGCTGGCTTTGCCTTCTGGCCAGCAAACATTGCCAAGAAGGGCTGAAAGGTCAGCATAATCAGCCCCCTAAACACAATCCCTTCCCCCTCTGGCCTTTGCATACGGCCCGCAGTGTTCCCTGGGTTCTTTCAGAGGTTTGATTATAACTGAAAATGTTGCTCTAGCTGCGGCTTTGCACAAACCCCACCAGCAGACGGACGCCAGAGGGGTACGCCCAGTAGGAAGGAGAGAGGGCTTCTAGGGCTTCCGTCCTCTGTGATTTTCTTCTGTGCTAAAAACAGCTTTGCAGGTCCCCACAACTGGCTTTTCTCAGAAACAGTTCCTGATGCAATAGACCACAGAGACACCAGACCTTGGTTCCCTTGGTGTTTGTTTAGGAGAGACCGCAGGAGAAATAGCTGTCAGGGTAGAGTTTCTGAATCTCAGCACTATTGCCATCCTGGGTTAGATGCGTCTTTCCTGTGGTGGGCCATACTGCGCATTTTAGATTTCACACCATCCCTGACCATCACCCACCAGAGGCCAATAGCACCCTCTTCTCAGCTGTGACTAAAATGTCTCCAGATATTGCCTGGAGAGCAAAACCAACCCCAGTTAAGAGCCACTGTGTTGCGAGTCTATATAGACATTAACCAAAAAACAACGTGCTGAAGTTGCCTAATAGGACAGACAGCAGAGGTCGGATAACACTAGAGCAGTCTCCTAAAGCTATGCAGAATAGACCTGCAGTAAATATTTTTAATCAGCCAATAAAATCCAGATTTATTTATCTCATGGGGGAAAAATGGCAATCAGTGATCATAAAATTTGAAAAATATTTTTAAAAAATCACTTCATGGTGAAATTTTTTTTTCTTTTGAAACAGAGTTTCCCTCTTGTTACCCAGGCTGGAGTGCAATGGTGCAATCTCGGCTCACAGCAACCTCTGCCTCCTGGGTTCAAGCAATTCTCCTGCCTCAGCCTCCCGAGTAGCTGGGACTACAGGCGCGCGCCACCACACCCGGCTAATTTTTGTATTTTTAGTAAAGAAGGGGTTTCACCATGTTAACCAGGATTGTCTCGATCTCTTGACCTCGCGATCCGCCCGCCTCGGCCTCCAAAAGTGCTGGGATTATAGGCGTGAGCCACCGCGCCCAGCCCATGATAAAAATTTTTAAAGGACTATGGTGATGACGCTGTGATTACTATAATGAAGATAACATTTTTGAGCACTTTCTATGGGAAAGGCACTGTGCTAAAATCTGCATTTATTTTCCTTAGACAGCAAACATAGGGGAGGCAGGTTCTGGTATTATCTCCATTTTACAAATGCAGGGCCTGGGCCTGGGCCTGGCCCAACACGGTTTCCGAAGTACTCTCCAGAAGGTTCTCTGACTCCAAACCATTCCCCACTCCCCGCTACCTGAATCCAAAACTGAGTTGAAGAGATGCATGTACTTGGATAATGGGGCTTATGGAATGGGTTTTTAAAACCCCAAACTCAAAATAATAATACGGCTACTATGTAGCCATTGCTTGGCGGCAGGTGCATCTTCCCTTTCAACCCCCGCAGTGGTCCTGGGCGAGGGACTTGCTGGTGGCCCAGCGGCCGGAGCAGGCTTCTAGGGCAGGAGCCGCTGCCCCTGCGTCCTCCTGAGCCGAGCTCAGCGCCGAGGGTCTCCGGGTGGGACCCCGTCCCGCTCTGCGCCGTTCCGGCCGCCTCCCTCCCGGCGTTCTCGTCTCCGCCGCTCCAGGGAGGGGCTGGAAGGAGTCGCCAGCCTAGGGCTGAGCCCCCGCGCCTGGCAGTCACGGCCCCCGGGTGTCCGCTCGGAGGTCGAGAAGACAGTCCTTGCCAGGACCTGAGCCCCCACCCGCCGAGGGCCCGCTGAGCGCTGACCTGGCCGCCCCGCTGAGCTCCCCGCGTCGGTCCCGCGGGCGTCCCGCCTCGCTGGGCCTCTCTTGGGCAGTGCCCGCCCCGCCGCAGCGCTGTAGGACGCTCTCCCCGGAGGCGCCACTCTGCCTCCTGGGTGCCCCCACAGGTCGCTCCTGCTCCCCTCGCCTGGGACTGAGAGGGACCGGGCCTGGGGGCCTCCCGCAGCCCGCTCCCAACCCCGCGCCAGGAGGCTCCCGTCGGTAATAGGGCGGGGTACTGGGGACAGATCGTGCGTGACGCGCCCCAAGCATCTGAGAAGCGGGTGATGTCCTCGGCACACCCGAGAGGATGAGCAGGTTAGCTACATTTTTACAGTGTTTAATGCTGCTCCTCCCCAACTACCTGGCTTTGAGCCAGCTGCGCCTCTCAGTGTGGGTTACTGCACGACGCCCTCCCTCCCGCAGCTCGGGCTACGTCCCTGCCCTCCTCCCCACCCTCTCTCCCAAAGCTGAGGCTCAGTCCCCACCTCTCTCCTCCCCGCCCCCTTCTCTTCCTCTTCCCCCTCCATCCCGCAGTTCAATCTCTGTCCCTCCCCTCCCTCCATCCCTTCCATCCTGCAGATCAGGCTCAGTCCCAGGCCCCTCCTCTTCCATCCTGCGGTTCAGGCTCCTCAGTCCCTGCCCTCCCTTCCCTCTGCTGCCAGCGCTGTCCGGCTGAGCGGCTGAGCGTCCGGACTCACCGTCACCACCGCAGAGCCCACACAAGCCTTGGCTGTGGACACAACACATTTGTACACAATGGTCCGAACTGGGCAGGCGTTTCCACAGCCTGAGGCTGAGAAAGTGCTTGCCTGAGCGAGGTACTCAAACTTGACCATAGTTACCACCACCTTCCTTGGACAAAGGCTCTTGGCTGACATGGTCTCAGAGTCGGTCACACGTTGGCCAATAAGCCCGTGGCGCCGGACCCAGGGCTTCAGGACTGGTCAGCCCCGCATACTGAGGCCCTCCCAAGATTCCTGAAGGGCCTAAACTTATCCAGGCCTCTATGCCCCTCCCCGCCAACACACACACAAAGGTGAACAAACTCTTTTCTCAGGAAACCGCAGTTTCCGCCACTCCTCGGTGGATTTTGAAGCCTTACTTCCCAGTTCCAATAAGAACAATGGTTTCTAAACCTGGATATGTAAACAAAGGGCCTTGAATTCAACATAATTTTAAAATGCAAATATAGGCCTTATGCATCCTTGAGGGTTTAAGGCTAGACTTGGGTTATGAGGCCGTGGGCATGTCACTTAACTTCTGGACTCTCCTATATCCGCCTTCCAAATAGGCCCGAATGCCAGCCCACTCACTCAAAAGGCTTTATCGAGAACCAAATAAATAATGTCAGTAAAAGAATTTATAATTTTTTAATCACATACATATAATTTTCTTTTTTGAGAAAAGATTCTAAATAGACTCCTCTTAGGTCCTTTCCATCTCTAACTTGCTGTAAGGCTGAAGGGGTCACGCAGCTGCAGCTGAGGCACATGGGAACTCACCATGTTATGTGCTTTGGACAGCTACCTGCGACTACCAAAGATGAGAGATTCCCCCAGACAGGGAGAAATGATCAGCCCTAGCAGAGCAAGGATGAGGCTTGGGAGTAGTCCTGCCCAGGGCACAAAAGGGTGTATTGTTTGAGAGACATTAAAAACAACCATGAGGCCGGGCAGAGCGGCTCACACCTATAATCCCAGTACTTTGAGAGTCCAAGGCGGGAGGATGACTTGATGCCAAGAGTTTGAGATCAACCTGGGCAACATAGGGAGACCCCATCTCTACTATAAATACTAAACTTAGCCGGGTGTGGTGACACATGCCTGTAGTCCCGGCTACTTGGGAGGCTGAGGTGCAAGGATCACTTGAGCCCAGGAGTTTGAGGCTGCAGTGAGCCATGATCGTACCACTGCACTCCAGCCTGGGCAACAGAACAAAACCGTGTCTCAAAAAATAATAATAATTAATTTTTGAAAACAGCCATAAAACCTTCTACAGGGTGTGCTTCTTATTTTCACCTAAACAACACCAGTGATAAACTCTTCCTCCTTGGCAAAAATGCCTTTTGTTGGTCTCGGTTTTAAAGAATTGTGTGATTGTGGCTGAGCTTTAGGAATATAACTGGTTTCAAATCAGCACATTCGCATGCTTACCCTTCAATAACGTTCAATTATCCATGAGGCTAGTATGGAGCACTCCCACCTCCAACACATGCGGACTCAGCCAGCGGCGTCCTTTTCAAGCTGCATTCAGGAGGGCCTAGAAGAGAGTTGGCATCCAGAGCGAGTCATACCAGGAGCCCTGCAGGGCTGCGCACTCCCACATGTAAGCAGCAGGTTTGAAGGAAACAGTGACAGCACACTGATCTTAGAGAGTAAGAACTAGAACTGCAGGGACTTGAATTTTGTCACTGCAAGTGACCACTTCCAGTTTTTATTTGTGTTTGAAATTTAAAACAGTGAGACGGTGTACAAACTGTGGGGGATAGGATCTTTTTATTAAGTGTAGATTTTACTTCATTTGTGAAATTTACTGAATGGGAATCATATCTGTTGAAATGTATTTCATTTTTTAATTTTTTGTTTTAGCTCTAAAGACTAAGGAAATAATGACTACTAATGATTATTACTTGAAAATAATATTAATTGTACAGAGGAGAATACTAAAAAATTGATCCAGGCTAGGTGCAGTGGCTCATATCTGTAATCCCAGCACTTTGGTCGCTGAGGCCAGTGGATCACTTGAGCTCAGGAGTTCAAGACCAGCCTTGGCAATACAGGAAGACTCTGTCTCTACAAAAAATAAAAAAATAAAAATCCAGGAGTAGTGGTGCAAACCTGTAGTCCCAGCTAGCTGGGACGCTATGGTGGGAGGATGGCTTGAGTCCGGGAGGTAGGGGGTTGCAGTGAGCCAAGATTGTGCCACCGACTTCCAGCCTGGATGACAGTGTGAAACTTCATTTCAGAAAAAAAAATTATATATATATATATATTGATCGTGCTCTGAGAGTCAAGTACACCACCAATGATGAAAATATGTTCATTTCTCTCTGTCACTGTGACTAGTCAAAAATTGGAAGAACAGATAATAGGACATGGCCAACCTTCTTCAGGTTTCAAATAGGTTTGAACCGCAATGGAAAGCACATTAGCTCAATGGAACATTTATGGGGTGTTTCTACTGAGACATGCCACAGTTCGTGCTCAACTATCGTAGAAGAATGGGAAGGACTCACTCATCCATCCACTCATTCATTCGACAATTCTTCAGCGTGCTAAAAGACACTGTTCTGGGAGTTGGGGACATAAATTCTCTTGTCTCACGGAACTTCTATTCTAATTTGGGGTGCGAGGAATCTGGCAATCAACAGGTACAATAGACGGTAGGGCCAAGGTGGTAAGTGCTGTGGAGACCCGCGGAGCAAGGAAGCCAGGGAGGCAAGCGGGAGCCCTAGAGGACTCTTCCTGCTGAGCCGAGGGAGGTGAGCAGCCATGGGAAGGTGGGTTAGGGAGGAATGCCAGTGTCCTGCAGGTGTTAGGAGGACTGGACTGCCACTAGGTGTTAGACTAGGAGGAGCCAGGCAAACTACAGCTGCCTGTAGTTTGTGCACCCTCAACAAAAGAGTGGGTTTTGGAGATAAGAGTGTGTTTTTTTGAGACAGGGTCTCATTCCATCACCCAGGCTGGAGTGCAGTGGCACAATCTCCTCCCTGGGTTTAGGTGATCCTACCTTAGTCTCCCAGGAGTAGCTGAGACTACAGGCACACACCACCACACTTGGCTAGTTTTTTTGTGTTTTTTTGTAGAGAAGGGTCTCCCTATATTGCTCAGGCTGTTCTTGAACTCCCGGGCTTAAGCAGTCCACCCGCCTCGGCCTCTCAAAGTGCTGAGATTATGAGTGAGCCACCGAACCCAGTCAAAAGTGTTTTTTACATTTTTAAATAGTTAACAAGAAGTCAAAACAGAGAAATATTTACATGAAAACGATGTGAAACTCAAACTTCAATGTCCATTTGCTTATTTATTATCTGTGGCTATCTATGTACTGCAAGGGCAAAACTGGGTTAACTGCAACAGAAACCACAAGGCTAGCGAAGACTGAAATATATACTATTATGTTGTGCGAAAGTAACTGCACCAACCTGAAATATCTGACTCTTTAAAGAGGAAGTTTACCAATCCCTTATTAGACCATAGAGGGATGAGGGTGGGAGCAGGGAGACCAACAGGGGGCTCTTGCAACAGTCCAGGTGAGAGAAGATGCTGGCTTGGACCAGAGAATAGAATTGCCATGAAAAGCGGTTGGATTTTTGGATATACAGATAGTTCCTGACTAACGATGGCTTGATTGATGATTTCTTTAACTTTACGACATTGCAAAACAGATACACATTCAGTTGAAATCACAGTACACATTTTGAATTCTGATCTTTTCCTGGACTAGCAACATGCAGTATGACATTTTAGATGCTGGCTGCGGCAGCGAGCCACAGCTCCCAGTGAACCACGCAACCGTGATCACCATCACTTTACAACCAGGTGCTGAATATCTCATGTCATTTATTAAAGCAGAAAAATTCATTTCGACTGAAAGATATGATTCGCATTCAGTAAACTATGTCATGAATGAGGTAGAATCTATGCTTAATGAAAAGATATTACCCCTCCCAGTTTGCACTCCGTCTCGCTGTTTTGCATTTTAAACCCAAGCAAGACTGGAGATCTTCCTGAAGAATTCCATGCTGGCTAAGCCATCGACAAGTGTGGATGCCCCAGGGCCTGCAACCAGCTACTCTTGAGGCTCATGAGAAGACAGACATGGATGACCCTGTCACGGTAGCCTCCCCATCATCCAATGAACTGTAGTTCACTGTGTCCCATGTCCTTCAGGCCCTGTGTGAGTTCAGCTGTGGATGTCAGGCCCCATACAGCCCCTCGTTTTCTACTTCCAAAACAGTACTGAATAAATTTCATGAGATAGTCAACACTTTATTGTAAAAGAAAACAATATAGACCTTGTGTTAGATGACTTCCCAACTGCAGGCTAACCTAAGTGTTCTGAGCATGTTTAAGGCAGGCCAGACTAAGCTATGATGTTGGGTAGGTTAAATGTAATACATACATTTTTGACTTAATGATGTTTTCAATTTTTGATGAGTTTGTTGGGACATAATCCCATAGTAAATTGGGCAGCATCTATATTTTAATGGCAGAGACACCAGGATTCACTGATAAATCCGGTAAAATATGTGAGAGCCAGGAAAGGGTCACACTAAAGGCCAAGGGTATAGCTTGTACAGTTGGATACTAGGGGTTGCTGTTTACTCAGATGGGGAAACTCCAGGAGGAGCAGGAATTGTTTTGGTGGGGAGAGGCGGAGGATCAAGAGTCCAGTGAGATCTTATCATAGCCCTGTTGTAGTAGTGAGGGTTGGGTATTCTTTTTCCTGTTCACCTAGTACAGCTCTGGTAGCTGCCTGGACCTATAGTAAACGGCTAGGTATAATTATGAGGTCCTCCTACTCACTGACGTGGACCCTAATGTCAGTTGTATGAGACTCAGGCTAACCTAAGGGACGCCAATGGGAAATGGTGACAACAACAATTAAGCGACATGGCGGTAGGTTGGGCTCCCCCAGAAGCTGATTTTGAGACACAGATCATGTGCAGGAAGGTCATTTGGGAGCTAATCTCAGGAACCACTGACAGGGGAGGGGGTAAGTGAGACTGTGGGGAGAGGGCTGCCTACACTGAACAGGTGGCCATTATGAACATGGGGCTCCATCCCGCTGGGGACCTCTAGAGACCCTATCAAACACCCCTCTGAGTTGTCCTACCAAAGGTGAGGTTGCTAGGGTATTTATCCTCCAATTTCTCTGTATTATTGGCAGAGGGGATGGTAACTGCCTGGCCTATCCACTTCCCACGTGTGAGCTCAGCACGTTTTTGTAGCTAGAGAAAGCTCTTAGGTAAAGCTGCAGGTGCCACTGGTGTCATTGAGAAGGGTGAGTGCCCGGGAGTTCGCATTCCCAATGAGAGAGCAAAAGCATCTGATCAAACACAATAATCACGGAAGTGCAGATGCCTGCTACCAGCACTTGCTTGTGATGCCCAGAGGCCTTGGGAAAGCTCGATTAATCCCCAGGCCTGTTTCAAACTACAGCCAAGGAGCTTTCTCAAAACCAGAGAAAGTTTTTGAAGACCCAAGGCATGGTTACCATGTTCGGCCTCATTAAGTCAATTCAAGACCTTTTTCTAACCGGAGCTAAAATGTTTTTATGTGATGTATTTCCTAAATTGCTATAAACATTTTCAAGTCTGTAGCTTCAGCATTGATCTTATTGGAAACAACGTGGATTTTCTTCTCATTGCTAATGAAGAGAGAAAGCATCACTTTATTTACCGAGAACAGTGGCAACATCCTCTAGGATACTGATCGAAAGTTGGGCTGACTACCACTTGTGTTAGCCAGAAATAGAAGCTTCAAAAGGCAGCCCAGGGATAGGCTGAGTTCTGTGAAATGAGAAAAGGATTTAGCAGGCAAAAAGTACCTGGAGACATCGATGCAGGTTTCGTGGATGGCAAGGCTGACTTTCAGCTTCAACTTACAGGTATCTGAAAGACTGAACAGATCCCATTCACTCATGCTTCCTGATCTCTTTAGAAATTGTTCCAGTCCACCTACCGTGAGATATAAGGGAAATAACAATCAGGCTGTCTGCCTAGAGGGGTGAACAAATAAATGCAAACCTCAGAATCACACACCAGATGCTCTGAATGCCAAATAAGTTGCTGAGTGTTTATGAAATTCACAGGCTTAGTGCTAACTACAAGTTGCTTAGATATTTTCTGTTAAATCACCTGGATTATTTAAGGATTTTCATAATTTTCATGCCAGTTAAGAGTGTACAATGTGCAGTGATTAAAAAAAAAAAAAAAAAAAAACAGAACTAGCCAGGCCTGGTGGCTCACACTTGTAATCCCAGCACTTTGGGAGGCCAAGGTGGGAAGATTACCTGAGGTCAGGAGTTCAAGATCAGTCTGCCCAACATGGCGAAACTTCATCTTTACTAAAAAATACAAAAATTAGCCGGACTTGGTGACAGGTGCCTGTAATCCCAGCTACTTGGGAGGCTGAGGCAGGAGAATTGCTTGAACCCGGGAGGTGGAGGTTACACTGAGCCAAGATCATGCCACTGCACTCCAGCCTGGGTGACAGAGCGAAACTCTGTCTCAAAACAAAACAAAAACAACAACAATAAAGAAAACAGAACTCCCAGGTCCATGAAATTATGATGTTGGCACTATAAAGATATCCGATGTATGGAAGCAGGAAGATTTTGTCATCACACATCTCAGAGGCCGTAAGCAACAGACCTCCTTGCTCCCTCTTCTGCCAGATTATACCTGGCTTTCAAAGGCTGAAGACTTATTTTTCAATATTTATTAGCATTTTAAATATGTCCTTGAATTGCCTGTTTACAATTTTGCCCATTTTCCTGTTAAAGCATTTGTCTTTTTCATATTGATTTGTAAGAGCTGTTTATAATTGAGAATAAACATTTACCTGTTGCAACTATTGCAAATATTCCTTTAATTTTTCATTTCTAAAACTTTCGGTGGCATTTTATGACTTGTAGCATTGTATGCTTTTATGAAGCGATAGCCAAGGTCTTTAGTTTTGTGATATTTTTTCTTGACTTTTATGTGACTAGATGGATATTCACCTATATTTTTCTAATTCCCTTAGGTTTTTATTTTACATAAAACTCTTCAAACCATCTGGGATGTATTTAGGCAGGGGGAAGGAAATGCAATATTTTTTCCCAAATTGGGAACCAGTAGTAGTGTCAGCCATCAATTACTGAATAATCCTTCCTTACTGATTTGTTAACAAGGTGGAGAATTTTATTCCCCAAAATGCTCCATGAGTTTTCTGTTGAAGTGAGAAACAGCTTTGCTTCCTAGCACTCTCATGTGCTTTTGCCCACAGGGCGCCAGGGATGAACAGGCGATGAGGTGGTTCTAGATGCTCTGGCTATCCTGGAGAGGTCTGGCATAGGGACCAATGGAAACAGAAGTCCTGGGGCAAATTCTGCATTCCACTGTGGCACAGAGGAGAAGGAAACAGAGCATCTGAAGGAGAAAGTCAATGGGGAAGCTATGAGAAAGCTGTGGGGGTGAGAGAAAGGAGAGACAGCTGGTAGCTACTGTGAGTACTGAAGTTTGGGGAACAGAAATATTTCTAAAGGAGATCTTTGGGAAGTTTTCTAAAGATAAATTTCTTTAAGAAAATCTGTACCAAAATTTCTATCATTCTTCAAATTGTCTTAAATAGAATATGTTTTCTTGGAATGAGACTGCAAAAACTGGACCACATGGGACATATATTTGGGTTACATTTGGAATGCTGCCTGACTTGTAAAGAAATTGTATATAATCTTTACTTAGGATGTGCTGCTAAATTCTTAAACATCATAGTCTCTTTCTGAGAGATTTAGATGACATGATGTTCTTGTACTAGATCCTACTTACTTAAATGCTCATCCTTTTAACTTTCTCTGTTACAGCCCATAAGGGATCTACATCCATCACAAGTGATGCATCTAGATTATAGTAGAATCTAACCGCAGCTGATGAGAAACACAGCTGGAAATGCATACCTGATTTGCATTTCCAGGTAAGAGCCAAGGAGAACTCTTTACTTGATCTGAGTAGAACACCACTGATGCTGCTGGTCCTAGGAAACGCCTGGCTGCCAGCACCAGTGGGCTGTATGGGCAGCATGTCTGGCTGGAGCAGGCGGAAGGGTGATGTGAGCAGGGGCAGAATCTGCGGACCACGGGATGGCTAAGGCAATTCAGGTAAGAGGCCTCAGGGACAGCACCCCCGGACGGAAACTGGGGAAGGAAGAAGAAAAAGTTTTATGTTTCTATTACCATCACTACAAAGCTTAAGGAATGGCCCTAAGACTGTGATGAACTTAGAAGAAATTCTGATTATTACTGTGATCTGGAGTTATTCTTTTTTTATATCATGTTATTCTTTTATTTGAGACTTCTTTTGCACAGGACTTTTATTATGTAATTTTTAAACCCATTGAGACTCAAAGTCAGAAATTTAAATCTAAGTTTAAAAGAAAGTATGACAGTAGTAAATGTGGTGAAACCATCTCGGTAACATTCCAGCAAGGATTCTTTTGTGCTGACGAATATCAAGCGTGCTGTCATTTTTATTGCCATGCCCTATTTTACTGCATAGGTATTCAGTGAATGACCAAATCTGTCCTCTGATTATGGGCAGTTGTTTTCTTTCCCCTTATTGGTTGCTACTGCAAACAAAGCTGGATTGAACACTTTTGTTTATAAGTTGAATCATATCAATCAACGGCTTTAAAATGATTATTGGCTCCCTGTTGCCCTCAGGATAATCCATCCGTTTACATCTGGCACACAAAGCTCATTATAACACAGCCAGAGTCTGCATTAGAGGCTCCTCTCCAGCCAGCTCCATTTCCCAGCCCAAGACCCAGCTCGTGTCCCCTTCTTTGTAAAACCTTTTCCAGGCCTGGTGACATGTCCTTGCTCTGAGAAATCACAGCACTGCATTCCCATATCGAAGAAAGCAAGTATCACATCACAGCACAATTATTTAGGGGAATCGCTGTTTCCTGACCTGGACTCGGCATTCTCTGTTTTGCTATTGAATACTGAGCCTGGGACTTGGCATCGAGCATAGAGCCTCACACAGAAAAATAGTTGCTCAATAAATGTTTGTTGAGAGATACATGATTAAGCAACAGAACGGAATTACACAATGGATGAAATGTTGTTGAATCACTGCTCTTTTTAACTGAATTTAAAATTCTCTCTTGGGCTTGAAATGATAGGATTTCATGCAACCCTTTAAAAAGTTAGTAGACTATGACCCAGGAATGAACAGAAAAGACCAGGTTTTGCCATCCTCTGGAGAGTTCTTTGGCCGGGAGGTGGAGCCCGAGTGAGAGACCTCTTATAGCTGCTACTAAAGCTTCACATGATCATTTTGAAGACTTCCCAGCAGTGGTGTAGTTGGTCTGGGGCTAGAGGATGAGAGAATGTGTGGGAAGAAGAAGAAAGGACAAAGGTCTTTCCATGAGATTAACCCAGTTCCACCTTTTCAAGTTTTCTAGCCAGCAGAATTGGCTGCTCACCTTTACAGCCACTCCCTGCTGAACGGGCCAGGGGGTGGTCCAAGCACTCCCTTTTCTGAGGCCTGGAATCTCAGCAGGGGTAGAGATCTGAGGAGGGGTGGTGGTGAACAGCCCTCTGGGGTACAGAATTAGAATTGGAAACGATTTTGAGAAATTGGAAACCTGGAGATACACAAGGACCTGACGGCCAGCAGGGCCCCTGGACACCACCCCATTGAGGCCAAGCCCTCATGGTAAAAACTTAGCTGTGAATTGAGGAGTTTGCCCTTCAATGACCTTTGTTTCAGTGGCCTCACATTTTTTCAGTGATCCACAATAAGAAATACAGTTTACACCACAAGCCAACACACCACATTCAATAAATAGGCACAACTGGAAAAAGTCTCAGATTCATTAGAGTCTATGCAGCATAGTCTGATATTTTCAATTCTATTGATTTCATTGTTGTTTAAATTCTGGTCATGACCTTGGATTGATTTCAGTTTTCACCCTGCTTTGTGGAAACCAGGGCACAAAGATAACTGCAGAAAGAACAGCCTCCCAGTTTCATGAGACCTGGGAGAGGAGCGCTTAGCTGTCAGGCGTGAGGTTAGCAGCCAAGGGCACTGCTGTGGGTCTCAGCCACCATCAGTCTTAAGTAGGTGAAGAAGGCTCGGAGTTCTTAGTTGTTAGAAAAACACCAACCATAACCTGTTAAGTATTAGTTATGTTTGTGGAGGGGGAGAAAGAGAGGGAGAGAGTAAGCCAGAGAAAGCAAGAGAGACCACGACTGGCAAGAGGAAAGGCCTTCCAAAACGTCTGTGCCTTGGCCCCGGAGCTGTCATGAGTGGACTGGTGTATGCCTCAGCAGAAAGACATAAAGGACACAGCAGAATGCCAAAAGAGTTATTCTGAAAGAGAAATCACTCATACGCAGCTTTTTGTTAACCACACAAAATCAGAATTTGTTAGCCTAATTGAATTAATCTGGACATCGAAGCTCATTCTTGGTCCAGAGAACTGATGGGATTATAGGTAAGAGCTAAGCGGACAGACTGAACTTTTTAATAACACAAAGTTCACAAGTATTTTTCCTCCCACTCTTGGGAAAGTAGAAGGAAATAAATTAGAGGCACATGCCAGGACCTTCAACCTCCTTGCCTCCCACCAACGTCTAGAACAACTAAACATCAAGCATCCTTAGTGGCTTCCTCTGTGTGAACATGCATGAGTGATGGGAAAGAGATATACTTGAGGCCAGTGCATTTTTAACTCCCTGGGAGGTATTTTTTATCTAAACATGCCTTCATTTGAGCCTTCAAAGATGAAATAATGAAGCAACTTTCCAGAGTGCCATATCTTATTCTATCATCAGCTTTTTATAAACTTGAACACTACATCAGTTAACACTTTTAACTCAGGACAAATCCCTCCTTCGGGAATAGGTCTATGGTAAAGGCAATGCAAATAAGGGGGGGCTGAAGCTGCACTGTAGTTACGGATTTCGGCCCTGCCCTTTATCCAACACAGCAGTCATAAACTTTTTTTGGAGGAGGGAGACGGTCTCACTCTGTCACCCAGGCTGAAGTGCAGTGGTGCAATCACGGCTCAATATAACATCCACGTCCTGGGCTGATGCAATCCTCCCACGTCAGCCTGCCGAGTAGCTGGGACCACAGGTGCACACGAGCACACCTGGCTAGTTCCTTTTCTTTTCGTTTTGTAGAGACAGAGTCTCCCTGTGTTGCCCAGCCTGGTCTCAAACTTCTGGGCTCAAAAGGATCCTCCTGCCTTGGCCTCCCAAAGTGCTGGGATTGGAGGTGTGAGCAGGTGAACAGCAATAGAATTTTTCCATGCCTACAGAATATGCCACTCCCAAAGGCAGGTGTGCAACATTTTAAAACAGCCTTTTTAAAAATTAAATAAAATATCATTTCTATGTGAAGACCCCATTCTCGCACATGGCAGAAGCTCAACCTTAGTCTATTCAGGATAAATTCATTGTAGCATTTTCTTTCTCCTCATTTCTCTCCAGGATTGCATCTTATGCTTGATTCCTGGCTGTCAATGACCATCCCCCACATCCTCTGAGATGTGCACAGCTCCCCAGACCTCCACCTCTGCCTGGGCCATCCACACTGCATCCCTGCTACACACCCTCAGCTCAACAGTGAGTTCTGGATAGGTCTTTCCTTCAGCGTCTATGCCTTTTTGGTATTATGGGAATATTCCACCACTCTGCATAGAAGCAGAAATCCTCATGGGATCCCAGGAAAACATGGTGGAAGCTCCAGGATGCTGTACTCCAGCAACCTCATGTCCTTTTACGTATTTTTAAATAGGTTGAACGTGATCAGCAGGGAAGATGCTACTTCTTGGGTCCGAGTCAGCACTGTCACCTTGGGGCAGCGCGTGGCTCCCGGCCATGGTGCGTGGGTGTGCTGTGCCTCCTGGTCACCCTCCCTCCCTTCCTGCCGTGGTCTGGGCCCCCTGACTGGCCTCTAAACAGGCCTCACGGGGCTTCCTGGCCCTCTGGCTGCAGTTTGGGTTAGCCAGAGAGTGGCACTGGCAGTAGATCAAAGGGCAGGAGGAAGGGAGGTGGAGATGTTGATCTTGCTAGTTCCCTTCCTTCTGAGTCACAGGTGGGCAGAGGCTGCATTCCTCCCCTGAAAGTCGTATGTGGGCAGGGGCGAGGGGGCCGTCTCCTGCAGGCCCAGCTGCAGCAAGGGCTCCGGCTCTCTCTGGCCTCGAGTGCCCGCTCCCCACCCTGCCCTCTCAGCCTGGACACGATCATGGCTCTCCAATGCGTGACCCCAAGAGGTGTCAGCGTCCCTTATTGGCTTCCCTTCATCCTGCCCATGGCTGTGTAAATAGCTCCTCCATTCAGCCGGCTCCAGTCACTCCGACTGCAAGTGCCATCTGTTTTCTGCTGGGGCCTGCAGGAAGCAGTTAGTTTTACAGATGCTCACTCATTGCGTGGAGGACGCTCCTGCCTCTGGCCCTGGGGTAATATTCCTTGGATGTGGAGTGGGGCAGGCTCGGAGGAAACAAGGAGAACCATCCACGCCCTGTGGTGTTACATCTGACACGTGCAGCCCTTCAAGGAGACCGCCTTCCTCAGCCCCGATGAACAGGCAGCCCCAGGAGCCGTTTCTTTCCCCACCTGTCCCTGCTCTGCCTTCTACCCTTGGTCCCCATGTGCCTTCCCAAGGCTGGCTCAGACACTCACCCCGGAGCCAAAGAGAATATGTTCACAGCTTGGCCGGCAACCTATACCACACCCAGCTTTAAAAAATCAACTAGGCTGAGCACAGTGGCTCACACCTATAATCCCAACACTTTGTGGGTCAGGAGTTCAAGACCAGCCTGACCAACATGGAGAAACCCCGTCTCCACTAAATAAACAAAATTAGCTGGGCATGGTGGCATATGCCTGTAATCCCAGCTACTCGAGAGGCTGAGGCAGGAGAATCGCTTGAACCCGGGAGACGGAGGTTGCAGCAAGTCAAGATCGGGCCATTGCACTCCAGCCTGGACAGCAAAAGTGAAACTCCATCTCAAAAAAAAAAAAAAGAAAAAGAACTAGGCCTATCAGCATCTTCCTTCCAAAGCCAGAATCAGGAAAAGTAAAAAAAAAAAAAAAAAGTGATTTGCAGCTGAGACTGAAGGGCGCAGAGGAGAGAGATGAAGAGAGAAGGCAGCAGGCAGAATCCAGTCTACGGTGAGGGGGCCACAGGGGCCCTGGCCATCAAGGCCATGAGGAAAGTGGGCGCCCTGGGAGGCAGAGGAAGAGAACGTCGTGGCAGCAGGGGATGGCAGAGCCCTTGAGAACAGAGCTGTCTGAGGGTTCCAGTGTCTGCCCGGAGGAGGCTGGGGCTGCCCTCCCAACTGCCTGCCAGGAACCTTGCGTTTGCAGGGCAAGAACATTGTATTTAGATGTGATGTCTATGCAGAGTGACGCGCTACAGGGAGGGTCATTACGGTGGGTCCTGGCTGAGGTCCCTGAGAACCCCAAATTCCTTATGCCCTCGGGGCCCTGGATCCTGCCTGAACAGCCAGCCCATCCCGGCTTCCTGGGAGGTTGCCGAGCAGGTCATTAAGAGCATGGTCTCTGGAGCCAGCCTGTCTGGGTTTCTATCCCAGATTCGCCACTTCTTAGTACTGTGGCCTCTGGGCAAACTTCTAACCTTGCTGTCTGTTTTCTCATCTGTAAAATGAGGATAATAATTGTATCCCCCTCACAGGGTCATTGTGAGGATTAAATGAGTTAATACATAGGGCAGTGATTGACACACGGTAAGGGCTGCCTAAAATTATTATTATTGCCACTTTAATAACCCACCCTACCCCCCTTGCTCATTAAAAGCCAGGCGGGGGCGGTAAAACGAGGCGCCAGCATCAGACCTCCTGGCTTCACATCCTGCTTAGCTTTTTACCCGCTGCGGGACTTTGCAACTTAACTCATTGTCAGTTTCCCTACCTGCAAAATGGGAATAATAATGATGCTCCCTTTGGAAAGCTGTTGGCTGGGTGGGGCCTTTTGGCAGTGCAAAGGGAGGACTTAGCAGGGCCTGGCCCCATGACTGTGAGTAGGGCTCAGGTGTGATGGCTTGTGGAGTTGGGGGACTTGAGCCTCTCCGTGAGGGCGGTCTATCTATCTAAAAAAGGACTTTTCCATTGACACGAAGCTCTTCACCCTAAGGTGTTATCTCCATCTTCGCCGTAGTTCTAAAGATGGATTTACCTTAATACCTACCCGGGAAATAAAGAAAAGTTATATCAATTGTTGGCGAAAATTTGTATCATTTGGTGACTTCTATTACTAGATGTCTCCAAAATTTAAAACAAAGTAATATATTCACCAGCTCCTAGAGTTGAATACATGCATTCTTGCCCTGTTCATTGAGCACCTGTGGGCCTTGATCTAGGAACTAGTTTCATAGAGATGAGTAACGTCTTATTCTTGGCCACGAGGAGTTTATAGTTTACTGAGTGAGATGGGCAAAGGAGCAGGTAATGCCCCTGCAATGTGATGCTTTCTCCAAAAGAGGAACTCACAAAGAGGCAGTGATAGCTCAGAGGAAAGGGTTATCTCTGCCTCCAGGTAGAGGTAGACGCAGCTGCTAGAGAAGAGTTGAGATATTACATTTGAACTGGATCTTAAAGGATGCATAGGAATTCACCAGAAAGAAAGGAAGGGATATGGAAAGGAAGAAATGCATTTCAGGAGGAGCCATGGTCCCCAGACCCGGAGCTGTGTGGAGAGAAGTAGATGGTAGAAAGGGAGATGCCATCAGAGCCAGATCAAGAAGGGCCTCCTAGGCAGTGCAAAGAAATTTCGACCTCATCTGCACGCAGTGGAGGAGTTTTTAAAGAGAAGGTGTCTAATTTTGTGTTTCACTCTGGTGGTACAGTGGAGGAGTGATTGAAGCAGGAGAAGATAAGAAAAGAAGATGTGGCATGCAAAATGGACCCCGTCCGGGCACACCAGAAACACATAATATGTGGAGAAGTCGAAAAGCACATCACCTTCAATAGGATGTTTGGGAGCCCCTCGCGTGTGAAATTTTTAGAATCTGTCATGAATAAGAATGCTACTTGGAAAGGTAGAATGAAGTGTTTGCAGGAGGGATAGAGAGAAGAATGGGCTGAAGCCCCATTCCACGGCCTTGCTTTGGTCAGAAGCTCTGTTTTTATGCATGAGGTTCAAGCACCTTGCAACCAGGTGATGATTAACCCAACCCAAGTTCAAAGACATGCACCATAGCCGTGAGTAAGACCAACTATTGGGCCTCCTTTCTTAGGCTTAGACTTTGGGCTACTGTGTACAAATCTTCACTCTTCTCACAAGTCATTTTTTTTTAGAGTTTCCAGGTCTGTGGAGCTCTGGGTGGCCACAGAGAACAGGGAGGAAATGCTTTGGGGCCGCAGGGAAAGCCACTGGAAAGGCAGAAATGTAAGTCCACTGGGACTGACCGGAACATTCAGAAGCAAGGGCAGCACACTTGTTTGTAGAAAGGTGGCTCCATTCTGCTTACATTCTCTGATACCCGGCACAGCAGGAAACCAGTTCAGAGGAACTGTAACATCCTAAGTGACTTTGGTGAATGCCATAAAGTTCAAAAGGAAAGGGCAAAATCCCAGAGTCCCCTTTCCTGCAGATGCAGAGTTTGACTGGATCTCCATCACGAGAAAGGTCCTCAGATGCTGCCCAGGGGAGGCAAGGCATGCTCACTCTTTTTCGTCTTTATTCTTTAAATACACCACAAAACATACTAATATTGCAGAGGAAAATTTTGCACCATAGCTTACTGATAAGAAGTGCCTGATATTGGGATGAGCTCTTCATGCTTATAAAGCAGACACTGGCAGCTATGGTTGCCATGGCAATCTAATTCCCAGCCATCAGGGACATACTCCCCACCCCTGGACATTTTTTATTCTTTTTTTTTTTTTTTTCCAGTGCGTCTATTTAGTAGTCACTGATCCAAGACCTACCAGGTGACCTCCCAATTCCTACACTGCAGACAGCAATTTCACGTAGAAACAGCCCACGACTAGCTGAATGGACCCCACATTTAGCTTTGGACCTCTCACCAAAGGCTGCGCATCAGCGCCACACACACACATCTGTGTCCCCATATCACAGCTGCATCAACAGAGGCGCGGGGCGGTTAAGGGACAGCCCCGGATCACCCAGCGAGCCCGTCTGCGCCAAGAATAAGATCTGGGCCTCATGACTCCTGCTCCATTCCCTTATTGCTCTCTGCCCTTATAAGGTGATTAAATGGTTCTTTTTCTCCTTAGAAAAAGGCGAGGAGGGAGTGGTGGGAAGCAGGGAGGAGGAGGGTAGAAGGGGGCAAAATTAATTTGAATGCAACTATTTTGCCCAAGTCTCAGAACACTGTAGTTCTTTTATTCATTTGGAATGAGTGGGTATACAGAACAGCTTTGTTTTTCAATTCATTAACTTCCACAGAAAAAGACCATCCTTTCTGTTTATTCTAAAGGAACTGGATGTCAGAGCCATCGCCATGTGTGTGGTGTCAATAAGAAAGGCCACCAATGGAGACCCGTCCCTTTCATGATGAGAAAATAAAAGTTAGTTACTTGGGTTCCAGGGGAAGTTTCTTACTTACCAGATGTCAGCTTTTATTTTTTTGTTTTCAAGAAGTAGGTAAAATAGCTGTGGTTTTAAATTCATTCCCTTTAATTTTTAGAGCCCCAGTGACTTCTAAAGCACTTCTCTCGACATAACTGCTTTCTTTAATGGAAAAAGAAGGCATCCAGAAAATGCAACAGAGATGAGACATTCAGAGAACAAAGTGCCCCAGGTTATCATGGGGTAATTACCTCCCTGCAGCAGAAGCACAGAGTTCGGTGTCAGTAATTTTCCTACCAAGATAAGTAGGCCCCCCCAGGGGGTTCTGTTATTGCTGTTGTAACATTTCCGGGGTAAAAGAATGTGTTATTTGAATATATCTGTTGCAAGAAGATGATTCTACTTGTGCACGTTGGCCAGAGGTGACAAAGGGACATGAATATCAGATCTGGACCTTTCAAATTCTCCATCTGGACATTTTCTCCAGTCCCTGATCTTGAGTACTCTTGCCCCAAACAGCAATTTTTGGCAGGCTTTGCAATGAAGACAATGGTGTTGCTCATTTCATCTGTCTAGAACACTCTAAAAACAAAACTCTTAACTGCAGTGTGTTTATTACTCATTTCCAGTTATACTTGCATAATTAAAATATATAACAAAAAAAACATTTTCATAATGTGAGTGATGACCTTTGAACTGTTGCTTTGCTCCATCAGTGTTGTTTGATTTACAAGGAAGCGACAGTTTGTTTCTGTCTTGAGCTTGTAATTTTCACCCGAGTCCAGCAGTGACCTCAAAGGCACAGGCCAACTTCTTGGGATCAGGGGTGGATCAGCAATTCAGACAAACAGGCTTTATTTCCAAGTAAAAACTCAGGAAGCTTTGATGGACCTAAACTTCTTCCAGGCTGGAAGTTCAGAGGCCCAATGGTTTACTCTAAATTTTAAACTGATTTTGGAATTAGCTTCACCGGAAATCAAAGATACCATATGACCTAAAATGGGTGAGGATTTGAGGAATAAGTCTCTTCCTTTCACTACAACAAGTCTTGCTTCCTTCATTCACTTGTTTCCTGGTTTTTCCTGGTTGTTCCTAGCCAATGGAAATGGCTTATCAATGGACCTCTACTTCTGTTGAACTTCATTAGGTAGCAAATACAGAAAAACCTGGTCTGAGACATCCATCTTCTTGTGCTGTGACTCTTCACTTTGATCCTAAACAAGAAGCTTCATTAACAACTGGAAGCCCTGGTCTCCTATGGATTTGAGAGGCTCCCATGACTACTAACTTCCCCACGGATAGGACCCGTTGGCCAGCGATGCTCAGTGTTAACTATTTTACCAGAGCACACCGTTTTTCCTCACCCCCCACACCCAGTCCTTTACCAGATGATTTACTAAATCAAATTCACAATTTGTAATGTGACTCCCGAAGCTCCTGATAATCCGGAGCCGCCCCTGAGTGCTACCATCAACGACCCTGGACAACAGCACCACCACATACCCCCTGGATTCGTGGCATTCCCATGCACTCTGTCCTCTGCCAAGAACGCTCCCTCCTATTTCTATGCCTGGATAAAACCCACTCATGAATCAAGTATCAGCTGAAAGTCCCCTTTTTAAGAGTAGTATTTCTTAAACACTCCCTGCCCCTGCAAACACGGCTTTTTATCCACTTCAGTAGTTATCTTTTTCATAGCACGTCTCATGACTCATCATTATTAGATAAATACCAGTCTCCCTCTGTGGCTGTCTCCCAATATCCATTATCCTCTTCTTTATGAAAGCACCCCAACTTTTATCTGGGCACATTGTTACCCACCTAAAAAGTCCACATTCCTCACCCTCTCTTATGGCTAGATGTGACCAGGAAATGAAATTCTGGTCCATGTCATGTGCCCTTCCTTCTTTTTTGTTTTTCTGACTGGAATGGAGATGATGGAGAGGGCTGCGGCTTGGCAGCCACATTGGATCACGAGGTGTAAATCGTAGGCTAAGAAGGTTGCTATGGAAAGAAAAGAGCCTGGTTTCCTGGGGATACTAGAGAGCTTCCACACCAGCCTTGGAGTGTCACATGTTAGTCTCCTCTTCCTGTGAAAGAAAGAAACTGAAATCAACTTTCATTTTGTTTAAACTACTTCTGTCGTCGTTAACCTACGTTAAATGAATAGCTTCAGAAGCAATGGCTGCCCCTGCATTTTGCAGGAGAGAAATAGCTGAGCACATCCTACATCTTCTCCATTGTGAGCCGGGGGCAGAGGCAGGCACACGGACAAGGTTCTAGGTCATCAGTTTTGATTCTTCCACATGCCATGCAGTTAGGATCTATTCAACATATTTTTAGTCTCGCAAAAAATCTTTTGGCAAAGATTTCCTTTCCTTGAAAAATAAATTTCACTTTGCTGCATCTTCTTCTTCTTCTTCTTCTTCTTTTCTTCTTCTTCTTCCTCTTCTTCTTCCTTCTTCTTCTTCTTCTTCTTCTTCTTCTTCTTCTTCTTCTTCTTCTTCTTCTTTCTTCTTCTTCTTCTTCTTTCTTTCTTCTTCTTTCTTCTTCTTCTTTTTGAGATGGAGTCTTGCTCTGTTGCCCATGCTAGAGTGCAGCAGCGATGGAGTCTTGCTCTGTTGCCCATGCTAGAGTGCAGCAGTGATCTCGGCTCACTGCAACCTCCAACTCCTGGGTTCAAGCGATTCTCCTGCGTCAGCCTCCTGAGTAGCTGGGACTACAGGCGTCCGCCACCCCGCCCGGCTAATATTTGTATGTTTAGTAAAGATGGAGTTGCACCATCTTGGCCAGGCTGGTCTTTAAGTCCTGATCTCGTGATCCACCCGCCTCGGCCTCCCAAAGTGTTGGGATTACAGGCGTGAGCCACTGCGTCCAGCCTTTGCTTCTTATCATCACCTGCCTGTCAATAAGGGCACCAAATTTATGGAGTCAACTCTTCAGAGTTCATGTGAGTTAAGATTCTCGGGTGATGTTACATTTGAAGATGCTGTAACTATCGCTTCGTTACTTGAACCAGGGATCTTGCGAAGAGAGCCCCTCAGTGAATGTGCCCTGCAGAGCACATGCCTTAAGAAGGTCCCAGACAAGGAAATGGGTGTGCAAAGAGCGGGCCTTATCCAACGCAGGATTCATATTGGCTAGGGAACGAAGCTTTAAGGCCAACAGAAAGGAAACAGGAGATGGTGCCTCTAGGGTCATCACCTACAGGAAGAAACCCCATAGAAGAACGCTTTTTTTTTTTTCCTTAGAAAAAATAATTTCTGACACCAATAAAAGTAATACTAGTGTTTTGGATAGTTACATCATGGGTGGGCAAACTGTGACCCACAGTTTTGTAAATAAAGCTTTACTGAAGCACAGCCGCGCCCATAACTTTCCGCACATTCTGTGGCTGCTTTGGGACTTGAACTCCAGCAGTTGTGGCAGAGACCCTACGGCCCGCAAAGCCAAAAATATTTCCTCTCTGGCACTCTGCAGAAAAAGATTTCCGACCTCTGGCTTCTGTGATCGGGACGCGTCTTTTTCAGCTCCTGTTTCATGGCCCTGGTGACCAGGGAGCCGAACGTCCTCCCGCATGCCGCGGCGCGCCTCGGCCCTCAGCTGCTCGCCCCGCGTTTCCAAGCGGGCCTGCGTGGGGCCTTTGTCGCCCCTGGCGGAGCGTGGCTCCTCTCTGCCCCGGGGGGCTGCGGGAGGCGGTGCGGGCCTCCCAGCCTGGGCTCCCACCGCGTCCCTGACGGCGGCCTTGTCTTCCCCTCGCGCACCCGCAAGGCGTTTGGCGAAGGCGGAGACCTTTCCGCCGGCGGGCGGGGAGGTCCCTGGGGACTGCGCCCTCCGCCGCGGCTCCTCCCCTCCCTGCAGCCCCGCGGGACCCGGGCGGGGGAGGCGCCGGGACCGCGCTGGTCTCCAGCGGCGCGAGCTCCCGCAGAGCCCTCCCCGGGGCGTTTCCTCCGGGCTGCCAGGGCTCCCCGCGGGCTCCCGCAGGGTCCGGGCTGGCGTAGGGCTGGCGGCCCCTCCTCCAGATCACGCGCGCCGCGTCACCGGAAGGCTTAATTTCCTTCCCTCTGTGTCCAGCCCACGCACCAATGCAGAGTAGTCAGAAGCGCCCTCCCCTCTCCCGCGAGAATGAAGCCCTGTCCCGAGGGACGCCTGAACGTCTCCCTTAGCTGAAAACAAGAGGAGCTGCCCTCCTCTTCCTCGGTTCCCGGCTCCTTCCCGCGCGCAGGGACCGCGCCCGCTCTCCAGCGGTGGCTTTGTGCGGGCTGGGTCTCATCCTCCAGGCCTCTGGGCCGGCGTGACTGACCTTCGCTGGTCGCTTTCACTTGGCCCGGGTCCTTCTGCACCGCCAAGTCCAGGAAAGGGTCAGCAAGGAGACTTCCTAGGTGACCGAAGGCCGCCTTCATGTACCCCCTCTTCTGACGCCCAGTCTTGGAAAGGTTATCTACTCCATGGCCAGTCCCCTTGACTTCAGCAGATGGTCCTGGCAAAAAATGTAGAAGCAGATTTACGTAAGGACCTGGGACGATGGCTGAGCAGGCATGAAGATAATAATAATAAACAGCTAACATTTGCTCAAGGTTTACAGTGTCAGGCTTGCATATATATATTCTGTCACTTGACGCACAACACAACTTCATGGTTGTAGGACCTAGCATTATCCGTAATCACAGGGAAATTCTACAGAGGCACAGAGATTAAACGACCTTCCAGGGTTGACTCAAACTCAGGCAATCTGACTGCCAATCCCAGTTTTAAGCAGCTGTACTGTGCCTATCATAACAGAGTCCCGCGGCGGGCGGCCGCTGCTGGACAGTGGTGCACTTTTCCCAGGCACTCTCTCATGAGTGCCTTTCAAAAGCGTTTGGCTTACAAGTTCCACATCTTGGAAATTTTCCAACCCAAATAATGAAAGGTGTGGGTAAAGATGTATACATAAGAAGGTTCATAAAAAAATTTTTTTAGCAATGTGAAAAATTAGCAACAACCTGAATATCCAGCAATAGGGGACTAATTAAGTATACTGTGGAATATATTTATGATAGACTATCACAAAAGCATTAACAATTATTTGTTTAAAAAATACTGAAATGGGATATTGTTTAGTCTATATTGCTAAGTGAATGTATCAGGTTATATAACAGTATTCCATAATCACAGGAAAATGCACATATAAACACGAAAAAGACTGGTAGGTCATCATCATACCCAAAAATTGTTAATGTGAGTTTTCTTTGGGTGGTGGTATTTGAGAACTATTTTTTTTAAATGATGTTATTTGTTTTCCAAGTTTTCTAAACTAAAATTGGAAAAACTCAATAAAAATATTTATGCTTATATGAATAATTGAGATAGAGGTCCATTCTCACATTTCTCACACGAAATTGCTCTATTACTCACTTTCACTTCCACGTAACTTACCATCAAGTGTGGAATATGAAAGTCTCTGGACGCTACATGGGCAATTTTCTTTTTTCCTCAACTCTGAAAACACAGAAATAGATTTCCATTGGTTGAAATAACTTTATAGTTGGGTTTGAAGAATAAAACCAAATAGCCTCCACCATCAAAGATACATAATGTCATCCATCTACTCTGACCTAGCTCAGCCAGAACTGCCATTACTCAAAACTAGCTTCATCTACTTATACAAAATTCAATATATGCAAAAAGAGAGAAGCATTTCCGAAGAAATATGCATTCCACGCCTCTGTTTCTTTAGTGTTTATTTCAACAATAAATATCAGTGCCACCAAGCTAGATCTCGTGAGGAAAAGCTGTAAATACAAATGGTTGCAAAGATGTTGTTTGAGAAGATTGAGCTCTGAGTAGAGCTGGCAGAAAAAGGAGGAGGAGGAGGAGGGAAGGAAGAGGAAAGAGAAGGAGTGTGGGGAAAAGTGGAGGATCCAAGGATATAGAGACCCAACCTGGATTCCCGCAAGGGAGCTGAACTGACATCGAGACTTCCAAAGCTCTGACACCTCATTTGCACCAACAGCGGCGACATCACCTGGGAGCTTGAGAGAAATGTAGACTCTCAGGCCTCACCCAAGACCTACTGGATCAGAATCTGCACAAAACCGCCAGGTTATTCATATGCTCATTAAAGTTAGAGAGGCACTAACCTGGTATGTTGTTCAAAGCCCATGGTTATTTTGGAATTATTTAAAGACTGACTGTCTCCCATCTCTCTTTAGTGACCCCTAGTGGTAAACCCAAACGCTAACAAGATCTATGTTACAGGATGACTCAATTTTGATCTCCAGCCTAAACCAACAACTGTCCAGCCTTCAGCCAGTTGATCTATCCAAAGTCCAAGCACTTGGAAAATTAGGATCCTAGCTGGCCATCCTGGTTTAGAAAATCTTAGGTAGTCCAATCCAAGCTGGAGGGTGGTGTTTTTCTGCATATTGCTGCCGTCAGAACTCAAAGACAATGTTCCTGAGTGAGCCTGAAAAGCACTGATCCAGGTACCTTGGGATCTCTTGACGGGACACACATCAAGATGGGCCATTATTAATTTCACTAAGTAGACCTCATGGGCTGCCTCTTGGAGTAGCCCTCATTGAGAAGGTGTTAACTAAAAAAAGAAAGAAAAAAGTGATGCTCCCTTACAGG
The DNA here is from genome assembly GCA_963574635.1 of Cheracebus regulus. Classification (NCBI taxonomy): domain Eukaryota; kingdom Metazoa; phylum Chordata; class Mammalia; order Primates; family Pitheciidae; genus Cheracebus; species Cheracebus regulus. The sequence continues at coordinate 57,470 of CAUYQU010050067.1, read as the reverse complement.
CTTCTCACAGTGTTCAACTGGCCTTTCAATTTATATTGGAGTTTGAGTTTTGTAAGGAAAGAGGAAAAATTCAGGGTATTGTAGAGGTGAAAGAACTACCCTAGGTATCATCTAGAACATTTCCCAAAGTGTGTTTCATCTGTAGAATATTACTAGAAGTTACAACTAAGGGTTCCAGAGTCAAACTAGTTTGGGAAACACTGGATTGAACAAGTCGGAAAGGTTTCTTTACTGCAGGACGTCTCAGGACTTTACAGCGCTTTGTAAATTTCTTGAGTTATTCTCTCACAGAAAACACACACACACACACACACACACACACTTTTTTTGGACTTCTGGGGAAATGTGATCTTCAGAGCCTCAGAGCTATAAAGTATCTCAGTATCTCACCCCCAGTCGTCTTTCTTAGAGCAGCACCCAAGCCTCCTGCTCCTCCATCTGTCACCCTGTGCGTGGCATTTCGCTGCACCCTAAAATTGATTCCCATTCTTTTCAACTCTGGTCTTATCCATCAACCCATCCACCATTTTGTGCTCTATGGATAAGTATAGCAATGTGGAGGGGGGAAATCAGGAATAAAAGAAGGGGAAACATAAATGAGAGGAAAAAAGAAGAGAAGGTAGAAGGAGAACTTTGCATTGATTTAGAAGTGAGGACTTGAAAATAAAACAACATTCCTCCATGCTTTCCTTCTCAAGCAGTGAACTGGTGAATTGGCCACAGTGATCATTCACATCAGACCCTTCGTGCTCTGGTTCAAGGGGTCCGAATTACTACCCATGTTGACAGACACATAACATCCATTTCTTCAGTTCGTGGGCAGGCTGCAGACAGCTTCCATCTATATCGTAGCTGAGCTCTTCAGGATTCTTGGCAGTGTGTCTTTGGTGGGAGTCTGTGCTCTTCAAAGGGAGTCCATCCACCATAAGCATTTTCCAGGGGAATGCTTGGTAATTGAAAACACCATGTTGTCTGGCAATTATGCCTTTTCCACCAGATGACTTTGGGTCTGCCCACTGGGGGCTAGATTATTCCATTGTCAACCTATATGGTCCCAGGTTTGAGCTGACAAAAGTGACTCTGCATGATACTTAGGAGGCAGAAGAGAAACCACAGCCACTGTCCTGAGGTCATTGTTGAGTGTGGGGCCGGAAATGCTAGAGAGTTCCAGTGTGTCCTCACCCCTTCCCACTCCATATCCATCTGTCCTTCCACCCACCAGTGCTGCTGCCCAGTGGTAATGCCAGCCCCACCTACCCCCCTCCAGAGGCAGTGCCATGGACTCACACAGGCGGTAGCTTCAAAGAGCCAATGACCTTTGGATTGATATCAACCTCTTGTCAACTTCTCAGTGTAGATGCTCCATGTGCTTCGATTCAAGATTTCCTACAAATTCTGACTCACTTGCCAGCACTAGGGCTGCCTAATGACTTTTCTCCAAATATTAAACACCCATTTTCAGACGCTTCCTTCCCCGTCTTTGCTCACAAGGTCTAACATCTATATTAAACGTTTAGTTCTAAAATATTCGTAGTGGGTCTGCTTGTCTGAGCCCTGTCTGATACACCTGTGAACTCTGGATGTTATGTCCTTCTGCTCATATTCTGGGGTTTCCTGTCGGGACACCTTAATATCGGATTCTGGTTGCATCTCACTTGGCTTTCCTTTGGGGACCATCTGGCTTCTGCCCACCCTTCACTTTTGCTTTGAGCCTCCTGTCCTGGAAGTGGCATCTTTAGACACTGCTTCCTGTCACAAGCCCAAGACTTACTCTATTTCTCATCCTCTCACCAGCATTTGACAAAAGTTACTAGTCACAAAGAAAGCAGGTCACTGAATGCTGTATTTATGCTACTAAAGAATTTAAGGCAGTATGAAGAAGGCTTTGCTTTCTGTGGCTGGAAACGTAAAGTCAGGGTTTGTAGTGGAAATAAAGATAAAAGAGCCGTAGTTCAAAGAGCAGTGATCTCTCTTGCTGGAGCCATGAGAACAATTAATTATAGGTTGTAGCTTAGCCTGCTTTGGGTGCTAATTTCTAGCTCATAATCTTATGTGATGTTATGAATGCTTCTTTTCAATCTTGGTACAGTGGCAGAATGCTAGTTTCTAAACCTCGTTGGAATGATCATATGGTCATAAAATCCTGGCAATAAATGAGTGCTCTGATATTTTTAGAGTTAATGCACTGTGTACACTATTTATTTATTTATTATGTTTGTGAGATAGAGTTCGCTCTGTCACCCAGGCTGGAGTGCAGTGGCATGATCTCGGCTCACAGCAACCTCCGCTTCCTAGGTTCAAGCGATTCTCCTGCCTCAGCCTCCCAGAGTCGCTAGGATCAGAGGCATGTGCCACCACACCTGGCCAATTTTTTGTATTTTTAGTAGAGACAGGGTTTCTCCATGTTAGTTAGGCTGGTCTCAAACTCCGGATCGCAGGTGATCTGCCCACCTCATCCTTCCAAAGTGCTGGGATTACAGGCGCGAGCCATCGTGCCAGGTCATACACTATTTTTTAAAGGAGGGGGGATATAGGATGTTTTATCAGTTCAGTGTTTCTGGACATGTACTTTTGACTTCCTATTGGCAGCTCTGTAGGGGTAGAAGTTGATAAAAAAAACAAACTGATAGCAACGTAAAATAATTCTTGTTAGAGAATAATGGAAATTATTCCTGCTCATTATAACACAAATGGATCTTGTCTGGTAGAGATGCAATTTATTTTCATCTAATAGAAAAGATAACCCCCTAACATTATAGTTTGTTACTATCTAGAATATTAAAGTTTTACATTTCTTGGTAAGTTTATTTCAGCATTTTTTGACTGACCATATGAATCTGTTTCTTTCAATAATTTCAAATTTTTTTTTTCGGGGGTACACATGCAGGTTTGTTACACGGGTATCTTGCATGGCACAGAGGTTTGGGGTGTGAATGGTCCCATCACCCAGGTGGTGAGCATGGTACCCCATAGCCAGTTTTTCAGTCCTTGCCCCACTCCCTCTCTCCTGCCTCTAGTAAGCCCCAGTGTTTAAATGTGTTCTTCAAATTCTCTTTTGAACAAGTGTTCCCTCATGAATTAATGAGTCACATACAATTTTGACATGGATATGATTTCTATTTCTTTGAGAGTCATGTTTTTAACTTTTTTTGGAGACGGTCTTGCTCTGTCACCCAGGCTGGAGTGCAGTGGCATGATTTTGGCTCATTGCAGCCCCATCTCCCTAGTTCAAGTGATTCTCCTGCCTCAGTCTCCCGAGTAGCGGGATTACAGGCACCTGCTGTCACGCCCAGCTGATTTTTGTATTTTTAGTAGAGACGGAGTTTCACCACATTGGCCAGGCTGGTCTCAAACTCCTGACCTCAGGTGATCCACCCTCCTCAGCCTCCTAAAGTGCTGAGATTATAGGCGTGAGCCACCGTGCCTAGCCTTTAACTTTTTGAAAAGCTCATTTCATTCACATTTGTTTGATGGTATTTATGTGATGTGAAGACAACTGAGTTTGAGGTTTTAACTGTACACCCAACTTCAAAGTGTAGCTCCCCTAGTCTTAACTTCTCTTCGTACATATGCTGAAACATTTGGATGTCTTAACACCTACTGTGCCTCGATATTCTAAGCACGGTAACACACCTGGAGAGGTGGGTGGCCCTCATGTACAGGCTGGACCATTCATCTGGGCTTGGCTGTCCTGACACTGACGAGGACATGCAGAAACTCCTGGCATTTGGAGCACCAAATCTTTCAGCTCTTTTTTTAAGATAAAATGATAAGAAGAGGGACCGGGCAACCACCACTGACTTATTACAGTAGAACCAATGGTTAAGCAGTAGCACAGGATTTATTTTATCAAAGCAGATAAAGAAAATAAACAAATCAAGCACACAATTGCACAAGGAAACTAATACCATAAGGATTCATTCCTAAATCCTCCCTTTGCTTGCTTAATGGATCTTATTATCCAATTCTTTACCAGACTTATTTGTAATTGGGCATTGTGCAGTCTTTCTACGGCAGTCCCTTGATGGGGGGATCTCCCACAGTGCCTCACATCCCAGTATTCTTGCAGTCTCTTCCCTTCCCTTCTTCCACGTTCCTGAAGGTGACCTGCTCTTTCTCTACTGTCCAGAAAGTTCAGGGTGTGTGTACACATGCAGAGGCACGGGCACACACTCACACAGGCACACACAGACACAGACACACACTCCTCCGTGACTCCTGCTCATCCTTCAGCTCAGACAGCATTTCTCAAGGAAGTTTTGAGGCCACTCCAGCCCAGAGCAGGCCTTCCTGTTTAGCTCCACACAGACTCTCTGCTTTCCCTTCTGAGCCCTTGTAAGTGATCATTTGTCTCTCTCCCCCATTGTGAATCAAATCCGGGATCATTGTGTCACGGCTGTATCCCCGGAGCTGGCAGGATGCCCGGTACATAGAAGGTGTTCTTGAATGAATTAATAAGAACTCAATGCCTGTTTGTCACAGTGGTGAATAGATGGCTGTTTGGTCTGTTATGGACCCAAAAAGCAAAAGAAGCTGTTAAAATAGTGTGACTCTGACTTACTGTTCATGTGTGAATAAAAGAAACCATTCACATTTTGGACTGAGTTTGACAATCTGCTATGTTGGTGAGTTGTGAGGAATCATTTCCATACATGTCTAAGGGGACCTGGTAAACCTGGGAGAAGAATTTGGCAACAGCTTTAAAGATTGCAGATTTAAAAACCTTTTGACCCAATAATTTTACTTTCGGAAACATATTCTCTGTTTATGCTTGCAAGTTCATAAAATTATCTGTGTTCAAGGATGTCTACTGAACATTCCACAAGATGTTTCTGGAAGTATCTGTAAAAAACTGGTGGCAGCAGTTGCTTTAGGAAGGGGAGATATGTGGCTGAAGGGCAGGGGTGAGGAGGAGACTTAGGTTTCACTACATGTATATTTTTAAATTTGTAATTTTGTGCCTTAATCATGCATGACCTATTCCAGGAACTCACAAATGTAAAAAAGTTACTATGTAGTAACTGCAAAAAATACTTATTCACAGGAGTTAGATCTGGATTAAGTTTTACTGATGTTCCTTTGATTTTGTCAATCCCAGATTTTCACATGTGTACTGTCAATGTATCATTGGTTTAAACAGACCCTGTGTGACTCATTCCTTCTCATCTCCCACAAACCTTTCAGTCTTTGCAGCACTCCCAAAGTCTTTTCTAATTTGGAAACAGGAGACTCCTTCTATGTGAGGTCCAGAAACAGGATTGCATCTGGATGCACATTGAGGTCCATGACATAAAATCTCACCACCCTCGTGAAACCTGCCCAGTGCATCCTGGCCTACCGTACTGACCTTGGCATCCTTGCCAGCCTTGTCATGCCAATAAGGTTATTGCGACTAAATTGAATGAGCATGTGGCTATGTCCTCCAAATGTTTTCTGATGCTGTTAAGTGGAAAACACGTAGATTATATTTATTTATTTTGTGAGAAACCCTTTGTTTCTGTTGCTGGTGATCCAGAAAAAGTGGTCTCCTGCAACACACCACGCCCTAAACAACGCCAAGTTGAATTTAGTCTTTCATTTACCATAGGAGACTCTCTACCATGTGTTTCGTGGCAGTGATTTCTGACATAGCTTAAGAAATGATAAATTACACCCAACAAAAACAAAGAGAAACTCAGAATTTTATAGCGGATAATTGTAAAGAAAACAGTTATTTGCATCTCCGTCTCCCACACTTTTGAAAAACAATGTACTTGAAACGAAAATGACCCAAGAACAGTAAAAACAATTTCATTTTCATCTTATAATTGGAAACATTTGGAGAAAGCACTTTGTCTACTCAGGCTGCACATTTATGGCTTAATTTTACATAGGGAATGTTACCATACCTTTGCCTCTCACTTCATTGTTATTGCAATTTTCACAAATGACCTATGTTATGTCATTAAAACAAATGTCACAAGTACAGCAGCATTCCTGTGTATGCAGACACCAATATAGCTGTCCTTTGTGTTGAGAGACATTCTATGGCGTGCTGACCCTGTCTGCAAGTTCACATGGAAGTGGGAGGCAGAGCTAGCCATGCTATCCACACCGCTTTCAGCGATAATAACAATTCTGTGGCCAAGTTACATGAGGAAAACATGAACTTCTGGTTACACAAAACCATCATAAAAATCCAGATTGGTATGAAAACACTCACAGGGTATTCATACCTCAAAGGACAACTTTTTTAAAATGCAGGTTGACAGTTCTGAATCCTCCTTTTCCTTCGAATTATCTCTTAATTATTTAAAACAGCATTGAAAAAATCAAATGTATGTTACTTTATCAATGAGACAAATGCTTTTATTGTTAAGAACAAGTAACCATTTCTACTTTCAGAAACATTGACTTTAGAATTGTATGAACATTTTGAAAACTAGTATCATTATTTTTAACAGTTCCCAGAATTTGTTCCACTCATATCGACTAACCTCAAGGTGCGGATACACTAATTTAATGACCCAGGAACACATTCTCCAGCTCAATTACCCCAGCAGGTTCACTGACAAGCCACGTTTTTTTCAAATCAGTTGATCCAAGATAGAGATACTGAAGCTCTATGGGTAATTAATAACTTGTTTAAAAAGTTTTAGTGATCAAAACCACCTTAGCCAAGGTTCCTGGCATTCTCCTCTGAGGACTCAATTAAGCAGTTACTCCCATGCAGTGGTTTATCGAAAATCCCGACTCCACGCGGGCCCTGCTCCTGCTCACGTCTGAGCTTGTTTTCCTGACTGGACTCCTCGTTTTCACCACAGAGTGTTAATCTCACCCACCACTTCTCCACTTGTTTAAAGTTCACAAATTCTCTCCTTACACTGGTAGAAGGCAAACTGTTTTCAACAGCAAGAAGTACAAAGTCTTGGCTCCAGAAGCATGGACCGTACGGTTATGTTATTGCTTACTTGATAAGACTCTGCCTAAGAATCTGCAGGAGGGTTGCCTCTAGAGTGCACTGCCAGCTCCATGTCAGCAAGGACCCACGCTCAGTTTTTTCTCTTGACCCTCCTCAGCTAGTTGGCTTTTCAGTTGCATTTCTATTACTTACCACATGATAGCTACCATTGCACCAGCCATCACATTCAGGTTCAATACAGGAAGGAAGAAGAGGCCATACCAACACCTTTCTCCTCACAACATTCACTTTGTCAATAGAGCAAGAGATTTCCTAGGAGCTCCCAAACCTATTTCCCCTTACTCTTTTTGACTACGTCTGTGTCATCTGGCCACTCCTCGCTGCCAGGAAGCCTAGGAAATGGACCATCAGGCTTTTATTTTTAAAAGATAGGCAAGGGAAATGGGGTTGGGAGTAGCTGTTGAGTTAGCCAAGTCATGAGTGGCTGCCTCAACAGGCAAACGGAGTGCTGGAGCTCCTGAGCTTAGTCAGAGCACTACCCTGAGGTCATCTCCCCTCCAGTTTATGTGTGGCCAGGCACTGTCTCCACTCCCGAAACTCTGAGACCTAGCCTTGAGACCTGCTGAATCACTAGCGATCACATGTTTCTGCCCATTGCAGAATCACTGTCACTTACTTCAATAGCAGTACGGCACTGTCAACGTTCACGGACTCTCTTATACTGCGGGACCCAGGCCCATGGAATCTACTGTTGAGCTTTGCTGTAATGATGCTGTTGGGAGCCTTTTCCATGCACTGCTCCTTGCTCCTTACTCTCACAGATAAGCCGTGAGAGTTTTCTTTCAGAATTTGGTGCTGGGAAAGATTTTGAGACGGAGTCTTGCTCTGTCTCCAGGCTGGAGTGCAGTGGCGCAATCTCGGCTCACTGCAATCTCTGCCTCCTGGGTTCAAGTGATTCTTCCACCTCAACCTCCTGAGTAGCTGGGACCACAGGCCCGTGCCACCACGCCCAGCTAATTTTTGTATTTTTAGTAGAAAAGGGGTTTCACCATGTTGGCCAGGATGGTCTTGATGTCTTGACCTCGTGATCCGCCCACCTCGGCCTCCCAAAGTGCTGGGATTACAGGAGTGAGCCACTGTGCCGGGCCAGTGTTGGTATATTTTATGTGTGGCCCAAGACAATTTTTCTTCTTCCGATATGGCCCAGAGAAGCCACCCATGCTCTAGGGAAATTAGCACACCATCTTCTTTCTGATAACACAAATAATATAATGCATGGTCTCGTCTACCTATCCTTGGGCGCCAGGAGGCACAGATCCAAGTTTGAATCACAGTTGTAACGAGTGTGCTGCACCCCGTGCCCTGGATCTGTTTGTCTTCTTGTTCTTCATGATCTGGGGTTCATTTTGCTATTTTTTTGTTGACTGCATTTTGTTGTAACCCATCACACATTTTCTGTAGAAAAGGGGTAATCAGTAGATGGGGAAGAGACAGAGAAACATTTATTTCGGCATATTTTGTGAAAGCAAACCCCAAATGCTGAAATAATCACAACGGCAAATCAAAGGGGCCATTGGTAGAGAGTAGGTTGACTGTGAATAGACATTATTTCTCAGTCTATAAAATACTTCCACTATAAATGGATCTTTACTGACCAAAGGTTGGGTTCTAAAATCTCTGTTTTTATATTTGTTATACTGTTTCTCACTGCTGATACTTTTATGTATTTCATTTCCCAAATTTTTCTTTTCACTAATTTAATGCTTAAAAAATGCCAAATGATCAATATTGACATATGTCGATTTTCAAGACTGGCCAGTTGCCCATCACATATGCTTCCTTTTCTTCTGTGTGAACAAAACCTCCATTTATGTGGGGATGCCAAAGAGCCCACCTAAAAAGCCTGTATTTCCCAGCTCCCCTTACAGTTAGGAATGACTACTTGACCTGATTCTGGCTCTGAGATTAGCTGGAATTTGCTAGGAGGGATTCCCAGGAAAGCCCTTCAGAGGGGCAGACGCAGCTGATATCTTAGTTTGAGTTTCCTCAAGAAGGAGCTTGAGATGAACTTGGGTGCAAGTGGTTTTTCTGGGAGGTGGTCCCAGGTAACAGAAATGAGGAGAGAGAGGGAAAAAAAGAAGAGGGAAAAGCAGTGAAAGAGGCATTAATAAGCCAGTTGCCATGGAGTGCCTCAGCCTGCGTGGGACCCTGTAAGGAGAGCTGTGGGCCATGACTCGTGATTGTCTCAGTGGAGGACAATGAGGCTGGGCTGCTTCATTCCCCATTCATTGGGATCTCCCTTGGATTCTTAGCTCCTCCACACTAACTGATTGCTCTTGCACGTGGTTGGGTGGTCTTCTGTGGCTCCAGCAAAGCAAAGAGGCACCACCGTGTGGGTAGTGTGTGATGCTTATCATGTGTGCAAATCTATGGAAGCAGCTGCTGGAGTGAAGAGGGCCAGGGGAGTGTGGCCAGAGCGTCCCAGGCACCTCCCGGAGCCTGTATGTAAACCTGTACACACCACTTCTCCTGCTGCCCTCTCCCCAAAATGTTGACATGACAACTGGGACTCTAGTAACTGTGAACACAAAATAAAGACTACACTCTAAAAACAGATTCAGAGTGAAAAACTAGAAAAAACCTGATGTCACCATGGAGCTAATTAAGCCTTGGACTGTGTAACTTGAAGCTTGAGAAAAAAATATACCCTCGTGTTATTTAAGTCTCATTCATTAGTTTTCCTTTTAAATAGAGCTGAACTCAGTCTTAATGGATACACATCCCTAGTGTCAGCCACATTCACTGGCATCAGGCTTTGCAGTACCACTAATAAGCCAGTGGTCTCCACTGTGACTCATTCCCTCTGGCTCAGTGCAGGCTGAGTTCCTTCTTTGTGAAAGTGACCTGGAGGAAATCTTTCTCCCTTTGAATTTTTCTAAGCTGCCTAGAAATCAAGTCACATTTTTCCTTCCCCATGCATGATATTGAAAACATCACTAAACATTTGGGTTCACTGAGTTTTTTTCTTTTCAACAGATATTGTGTTAATCAGAGTAGATGAAGTACTGTAACAAACAATCTCAAACTCTCAGTGACACGCCATAATGAAGTTTTATTTCATGATCATTTCACAATCCCAGGTTGGTTGGAGGGGGCTTTGATCCATGCAGTCATCCAGGGCCCCAGGCATCTGATATTGAGTGGTTCTGCCACCCCCTAGGGCCTTGGAGGCCTCCACTGGATCATCCATGTCTGACCAGCAGGAGAGAGCACAGCAACAGTGTGGAGGATGCCACAGGCAGTTTTATGGCCTAAGCCGGGATGTGGTGTATCCCACTTCTGTCACCTTCACTACTTCTCAGGTCACATGGCCTCACAGACCTGCAGGAGAAGCTGGGAAATACAGTCTAGCTGGGTGTCCAGGAGGAAAAGAAAGTAGAGCTTAGTGAGCACTTAACATGCCTCTGCCATACATGTTTAAAAAGTTTCCAAGGAGTCCAGACACAGTGGCTCACACCTGTAATCCCAGGATTTTGAGAGGCCAAGGTGAGAAGATCACCTGAGGTCAGCAGTTCAAGACCAGCCTGGCCAACATGGTGAAACCTCATCTCTACTAAAAATACAAACATTAGCCAGGTGTGGTGGCAGATGCTACTTGGGAGGCTGAGGCATGAGAATCCCTTGAACCCGGGAGGCAGAGGTTACAGTGAGTCGAGATTGCTCCACTGCACTCCAGCCCGGGAGACAGAGCAAGACTCCATCTCAAAAAAAAAAAAAAAAAGCTTCTAAGGAATCCTTCCAACAGTGACCTGGGCCAGGAAAGTCCCACTACCATGGTCTTGAGACATGTGCTGACACCCTTCGAAAATTGCTTTTACTCATTGTGGACCTTTTTTTTTTTTTCAAGTTTACACCTGGAGATTTTCATCATAAATTTAAGTCTTGTGAAGGATGTCATTTCTGGCACATTATAGACACTGAAATTTGTGGTGGTCACCAGACAATGCTCCACCCAGATCCCTCATCAAGGAAAGACTTGTCCCCACCCCCTGTACTGCTGGGAGCACTGCCAGCTTGCTGCTGGGTTAGGGTGGCGTCAGATGCAGAGCTGCCTGGCCCTGGCTCATGCCCTTCCCCAGGCAGCCCCCATCAATGACTGGCTGTGGTGGGAGTACAAGGCTCGAGGCAAGGGCGGGGCAATTCTGATGACCCTTTCAATGGCAGAGCTCCCACGGAGCTGCCAAGTCTGCAGGGGACCTGCATTGCAGCGAACTTTTCCCTCTCCCCAGCTCCTGCTTCCTTCCCTTCCTTTCTCAGGGGTTCCTCCCAAGGGCACCCCCCATGGACATTCTACACATGAAACTCCAGCCTACAGTTCCCTTCCCAGAGACCCACCCTACAACAGCTTTCCAAAATGAAATGGTCATCCTGTTCTGCTGCAGCAGAAATACATAAATACATGCAAATTAACTTTAGAAACAATCCTTAGTACCACAAGCTTTCAAGCTATTAAAATGTGTCCTGAATTGAGCTGCCATTTCAAGTTAATGTCAATCATTATTAAAAAGTAATTTTGGGGGGAAATGCATCGCTGATGGACAGGAAGTTTTATGCTCCCTAGAAGGAAAGACCAACACTGGGGACACCAATGTTTGGATTACATCCTTGTTGGGCACTCTGAAGGCTTTTCTACCTTGAAGCAATTCCCTTAAGAATACTCAGGAACGATAAAGATATGCCTCGCTTTTGTAAAATGGGAAAAGGCCAATTTTAAAAGTAAAGAAAGAGAAATGAACCTAATACCGCCTGACCAATTTTAGACAAGAGTACAGCTGCCAATTCATTCTCTGAAAACCATCCAGGTCTGGATCAAAAATCGCAGAGCTAGTAGGAAATGCAAGCGATCCCCATCTGAAGATCGTGTCCACTGCACAGAATACTTCTACCCTGCGTTCTTTCCCTGATTTCTGCTTCAGACATGTTGGTCATGTCAACCAATTACAAAGCATTCCCTACAGGAACATTTCTTCTGTGGTGCCACCTGAAGTGGCACCCCTCTGCCATTGTGCACTGCACCTGCTGCAGTGGATTGGACCAGGTCTGGCATCTGATTTCAGTCTGTCTCCGTTGCCCAGGCTGGAGTGCAGTGGTGTAATCATAGCTCACTGTAGCCTCCAACTCCTGGGCTCACTTGGAGTTCCTCCCAGTTCAGTCTCCCAAGTAGCTAGGATTACAAGCATGAATCACCGTACCCAGCTGGCATCTGATTTGAAAACCAGCAATGTGTAAGCCAGCCAGTGATCGATGCTTGCACAAAACGATGCACGGAGCCAATCAGAGGTTCTGTTTTGGAGGAATCTGCATTGTGGACATGGAGAATACCACACAGTCAGACAAGAAAGCAGGAGGTGAGTGGACCCAGGAGAGGAGCCAAAGGCCAGAGTCACAACCACATAGGCCGCTAGGTGGACGGGGTGAACCTAAAAGAAAGGGGAGATGGGGAGAGAGGTGCTGCTGTCCTGGCTCCCAGGAGCTCAGCATGCTGGGCACCAAGGTCTCCTGGATGCCACAGGCACCTGCATGCGTGACTGTCCCTAGTTACCATGGTATCCATAGGGATGGTGGCCATCTCCTGCTGTGTAACCAACCACCCTCAAAATGGAGAGGCTTAAAACACCAAGAATCACTTATACTGTGTATGTATCTGCAATTCAGGCAGGGCTTGTTGGGTACCACTTTTCCCTGCTCACAGCGCACCTCAGATCCCAGAGCCAGTGGCCCAAAGTCAGGTCCCTCGACCTGTCCAGTGCCCCTCTCAACCCAGGTTGCTTCTTGGGTGAAGGGTGAACATCAGTGGTGCCTGCAAGTTGCTGGAGTCCTGTTGCCCCTTCTTTGTTCTCCCTGGAGCCATTTCTCACCACAGTCTTCCTTCTCATGGCCAGCACAGAACTCCCTAGCCCTGAAGGATGTGGAATAAAACAGCAGTTAGTCCAGTGGTCTGCAGTTTGACCTGAATGCTGCTGATACGGATGGAGACCACACCCCATGGGTGATCCAGGGCCATTACTTCACTTTAGAAGGTGGCCAAATGAGCTACCACTCGTTGGAAGAATTAGCAGTGGACATTCCTTGTCACCAAGGAAAGAATACGGAAAATTCTGTAGCATACACAGTGCTCTATAAAGACGTCCCAATCATCTTTTCACCCAGACGCTCGAACTGCTGGCTTACAGGAAAAAAATACAGCTTACACATATGTTTATCTTGCCAGGCCCCTACTCTGCTTTAAAAAAAATGCCCTACTTTTAAAACCTGGGAGAGTTTGTGTTTAACAGTGGCTTTCTGGCTGGGTGTGGTGGCTCATGCCTATAATCCCAACACATTGGGAGGCCAAGGTGGGCAGATTGCTTTGGCCCAGGAGTTGGAGACCCGATTTTTATTAAAAATACAACAAAATAGCCAAGCATGGTGATGCACACCTGTGGTCCCAGCTACCCAGGAGGCTGAGGGTGAGAGACTCTCTCGAGCCTGGACGGTGGAGGTGAGCTGAGATTGTGCCACTGCACTTCCGTGTGGGTCACAGAGCGAGGCTCTGCCTCAAAAAGAAAAAAAAAAGCTTTCTGACTTCTGTTGAAGAGACTGAAGGCCGTGGAGATGCCAGGCCACTTTCTCGCATGGTGCCCAGTGGGACTGAGTGGTTCCAGACCCCCCGTGGCCTGGCCACCTGCCTGGCTCCTTCAGGCTTCTGAGTTTGAGGTCCCCATGTCTTTCAGGGGAAACACAGTGACAGGCAGTGCCTGGAAACAGTGTGTGTAGCGACATTTTAGTCCTGCGTTTCACAGACTGCCTTGCCAGCCCCCTGTTAGTTTTGAACCACTTGGAACGAGAAGGGAGCTGGCCCAGGGATTCAGCCCGAGGCACAGGCCGCCCCTCTCCAACGCTGCCTCATGAGCCTGGAGAACTGCAGGTTAGCTGGGGTGACGGATCTAGGTGAGCGGGGCCACAAGGGTTGCAGCTTAGCACAAAGATTGTTTCCCAAATGCTGGGCCAGAAGATTCTGCAAGTGTAAAGGAAGCATATTTGTCAAGGCTTCCCCTCCACACTGATATGATTTTTACTGCATGTCTCATAATCATTTTATTACAGGTCCTGGTGCTTCCCCCTACGATGGCATTGATGGCACGGCAGGCCATTTTGGTCAGGGCTGCTGCCTGCTGGGGAGGTGTCCTTAGTCAAGGCGCAAAGCTTGTTCTCAATCTAACACCACCCCAGGCCCCAGAAAAGCCAGGAGGCCTGGGAACTGAATGTTGAAGTGCAGTCTTCTCCCTGGGATCTGGTCCTCAGCCTGGAGTGCAAGAGCACCGTGTGTCTCCTCAGGGCATTCCAGTGGGGGTAGATGTCACATCATCGTATTTCTCTGGCTCTACGGCCACTAGAAGAACCCCAGGCCTCAGTGCAGGGACACCCTGGAAGGTAACTCACACGTGCTCGACAAGTAGCTTCTCAGGTGCCGGCTAGCATCTGCCGGCTTCCCTCTCTGCTGCTCCTGCCTGCTGATCCCTGCAGCCGAGGCCACCCAAGCTCCAGGGAGGCTGGCATGCCCGCACAACCACATCTGGACCTCCGGCACCCCAGCCATGTGTGGCCTCCAACAGGGACCCCAGGCTGTCCTCACCGCCCGCCCCACAGCTGCAGCCCTTTGGGCACAGTTATCACCCAGAGCAGAGCTGCCTGGGCCCCTCACCTGGAGCTCTAAGTGTCGCTGATCTTTGTAGCTTCGTCTTCAGGGCTCAGCTCTGGTCCATGGGGCTGGGGCTGAGGGTGACCCAGGCCACCAACACCATGCGGCGTGTTTTGCTTGCTTATTATTCATGAGCCTCAACTCTTTCTGCCATTTACTTGAATAAATAATTTAAATAAAAATAATAAAATAATAATAAAAATAAATAATTTAAATAAAAAATTTAGCCCCCTCAACTGATCTGGATCCTAGGCCTGAACACAGCTCAGGTTCCCACTGGGACCCTGGACATGGGGCCGCACATGGGCTAATCCAGAACATCAGCAGCACAGGGTGTTTTCCTGACCCCTCAGATAAAACAGGGCCCCCCACCGCTCTTGGCAACTCTCTCAGTCCCTTCCTCTGCTTATGTTTTCTTCTCATTGCTTCCTGTTCTATTTTACTTTATTTTTTATTTATTTTCTGTCTCTGGTCACAAGAACATAAGCACTTTGAGAGCAGAAACTTTGATGTTGTTAAGCACTGTATTCCTAGCCCCCTGAACGGTGCCAGGCACACAGCTGGTGCATAATAAATGTGCTGAGTTAAAAAGTAAGAGCGGAGAGGGGTTGGTTTTCTATTCTATGGCAGGACTTCTTCCTTTCACTTATTAGGCATGGCTAAGGAACCGAAGATCCAGGGAGCGGAAGACAGGCTAGGAGGGACTTGCTGGGCTCTGCTTTCTGTAATCTGCCTTGGCAATAAAAATGGCCAATGAGAGGGAAGACATTACAGTTCTTTCCAAGCTGGTACAGGCTTGATCACTTTGAATGACAATGACATTCCCAGGAGATGAGGAAGCAGCTAGAGCTCCTGCCCAAGTGTAGCAGAGGGTCCTGCGGCAGATTGTGCCTTCTCTAGCATGGACACGCCATGCCTTCTACTTGACCCAGGGCTCAGCGCCAATCAATATCCATAGCAGAAGGATAATGTGCCTGGCACTATGCTAGGTGCTGGGTAGAGAATGACAGATGACATTTGGGATTGAGACTAGAAATTATTAAACAAATAAGATAATTTCAGGTAGTGACAAGTTCTTCATAGATAACAACAGCAGGTGACATGATGGGGTGGCATCTTGTGGGTACTGATATATGCCCACTGTGAAAGGATGTATCTTGGATATCTTACTCTGAGTTTTCAGAAGACCATAGAACTAGCCTTTTATGTTGCATTTTAAAATATCTAAGCCCAACCAGGGAACTAAGAGAGCTTAATCTGGAAGGTTTCACTGCACTTACAAACTTACTGAAAATTCCCTGGCATCTGTTATTTTCCTGTTGAAGATGGTTTACATGTCAAATCTGGGTTCGTGATTCTATCCCACTTACCTTTCTTACTCATTTCCAATTTTTAACTGTCTTGGTTCTAATAAGTATTCATTAAGAGTTTGCCATGTGTCAAGCTTAGGAGCGAGAGATACTGAAATGAATGTGACAAAGGCGAATGGGTCTTCTCAGTGGCTGAGGATGGAGGCCGTGGAATCAGGCGGGTCTGGGCTCAAATCCTAGTTCCTGCCCTTCCTAGCAGCTAGCTCCTGCTAATTAGAGCCGTTTTCCTCTTTTGTAAAATGGCACCAATCTTCTCCAACTTGCAAAGTTGTTTGAATGGGGTAAATGTTGTCTCCCACAGAATATGTTCAATAAATGGAAGCCATTTCTCACCTGAGATACCTGGTTTCCAGGAACAAGCAGGAACCTGAGGCGATTCAATGAGGCTTTCTCCTGAACGGGAACCTCGCAGTTAAGGAAACAGCATGAATGGAGGCTCCAAATGCTGTCGAATGTCCCAGAATAGTGTGGCACAGAAGGCCAGGGTGGTGACTGGGGGCGGCACATTTTCTGTGTGTGGGACATGGACGCTTCATGTGGGAGCAGCTAGCTTCTCTGGGGGCTGTGGCTCTCTTTGGGCACAGTTATCAAACTCCGTCACAATGTGGAAGATCTAATAATAGTGTTTTCCACCCCAAGAGCAGGGGGCTGCTTTGCATATTTTGCGTCTTTTGTAGATCCCTAAATGACTTGGTAATGTGAAACATGTCTATGGAGAGCCTTGTTTTGTTTGTACTTGTGCTTTCGTGCAAACATTGAGCAAGAGGAATTTGCTATAAATAGGTTGCAATTATTTAGTGAAAAAATAGAAAAATAAAGTTGGGTGAGCACTAGTCAGACTTCTGGACAAATGCAAGCTTCCTCAGCAAGAATGGTCAAGCGGAATGGCATGCCGTGGATGCTGGCTACGGACCTATGTTCATCCTAACTCAACTCCCTGGCAAGTCTGTTTCCAGGGCCTTGTGCCTATGAGTGCCTTGGAATCACGGATGAGTGAAAAACCCACCCACTGGGACACGTTCACCCACATGAAGGGTCAAACTTAGACAGATTTGGAGGAGTAATTCTCAGCTTTAGGAGGGGAAAACTAAGAAATTCTGTAAAAGGAGTAGTGTGGAACTTTCATCTAGTTTTTTCTCTGTAATTGCTGTTTTTTCATGTTTAGAAGATTCAAGTTCAGTGTGGCAAGCTCATGAAAGGCCACCTACTCTTTCTGCCACTTCCCTTATCACCAGGAATCTACTGTTCCAGTGTGTGTGTGTGTGTGTGTGTGTGTGCACGCACATGTGTGAGTGTGTGCACATGCATGCATGTGTGTGTGAAGAACCTTCTCTTATGGTTCCATTATGGTGCTATTTCTGGAAAGTAACTAGAGTAGGAGAAAAGTCTTGATTTGTGTATTCATTAAGCTACTGTGACAGAAGAACCCAGGGAATCGATCTTTCTAGAGGCCCTTGGGACTGTCCAGGTATGCGGATGCTTTGCTAATGGTGTTGATACCATTTTCTATAAACACATTATTCTTTGCACTGCAATTTGCATACAACATTTCCATGATTCTGCAGAATTCATGAGTTGAAATTTCAATTGTTATAAACTTTGCAAGCTACTTTAGAAATAATTATATAAACTCAGCATAAGCTCGATTTCCATTCTTGCTTGATCAGTTTTCTGGTCTCCGCTGGGAATGCCTCATGAATATTTGATGCGTCCATGGTCCACACGTAAGGAGACGAGCATGTTCTGCTGTAGATGAAGTGGAAGGTTTTTCTTTCCACAAATGGAACCTGAGAGGAGCTATTTTCCCTACCTTCTTTCTCAAATGGAGCCACCGGTGCAGATGATGTAAATGACACAAGTGTCTATATGCTGTGTGCACACGTGTATTTTGACTAACCGTGGGAATACTGTTCAGGTATTTTTTAGACTGATGACTTCTACCCCGAGATTTGCTGTCAGCTCTGGGCCTTTCATCAGAGGCCTTTCTGGTTGAATGAGAAAAGCAAGGCAGCAATGCACTGTGTGAAGAGAACATGTGCTTTCTGCTCACCAACGGGGAGAGGGTCTGCCGCCCCAAAATGACAATGTGAAGACAAAGCAAATACAGTCTCCACTTTCTGGCCATACACATTAGCTTTGGAAAAGGTGTCTTCTGAAATTCCACCTCCTCCCACCCTGCCATCCAAATAAGGGTTCTTTCCAAGAAAAACATCAGTGGTTCCAGTTCTGCTTCCAGTATCTTGCAAGGGAAGTCTCTGTTTGAACAGGGGTGCTGCTGGTGTGTTTCCTTGTTTCCAAGAGTGGAATAAAGCAGGGTGCACACTATCAACCTTATTAGAAGCTGATGACAGGTATTTGCGATCCACAGAGAAACATGTAAAGATGGAGGAGACTGAACCAGATTCCTGTGATACTTTAATAATAAAACACATCCCTAACACAACTCACACGGGCTGAGTTTGTCACCTCCTCCTCTGCTCCCAGAGGTTTCCATCATATTGCAACTATGGAACTCATACGTTAACTTGACTACCTAGGCCACATAGCCTGGAGCTCTGAAACCTAAGGACATGACTTGCTGACTTTGGATCCTCAGTGCTTAGAGCAACATCTAGGACATAAAATATACGGCTACTGATTAAGTGGTTGATTTCAACTGCTTTAACATTAACAAGGATTTCCACATGCATTAGCTTATCTATCTGAAGATTCTGGATGTTCTGTCCCTTCAAGGTCTCTCTGACTCTTCAGTTCAGCCCTATGTTGACCAAAATCATAGTTCAACATGATGAACCAAACAACTAATCAATTAACTTACCACTCTTTAATCAATTGACTTTACTCTGTATGTAAATTTTAAAATCAATCATTTATAAACACAAGCAGCTCTAAAACTGATTTGGCATCTTGGGTTTTAATCTTTAAGAAAAACGAAATCATCTTTGAAGAAAAATGAGAAGAAAAAACTTTTTACATATTCCATATCATCTGAATTTTTCTGAATCAAAGTGCTTTTTTCAAAACTCACCTATTTGGACAGAAATAAGATAAAGAAATGATTAAGAGGAGAATTTACAGTTAGCCTACATATGGGATTCTCACACTTTAGGGAAACACCTAAACAGAAAATGATGTCTGGGTGGGATCCAAAAACTTATGTTCTAGCAAGTTCCCTGGTGATGGTGACGAAGATGATAATGGTGATGGTGATGCTGGTAATGGTGGTGGTTGTGGTGATGGTGACAGTGGTGCTGGTGGTCATGATGGTGATGATGGGGTGCTCATGGTGGCAGTGATGGTAGTGGTGGTGTTGGTGGTAGTGGTGGTGGTGGTGGTAGTGATGGTAGTGGTTATGGTAGTGGTGGCGATGATGGTGGTGGTGGTAGTGGTGATAATGGTGATGGTGGTGGTGGTGATGGTGATGGTCATGGTCATGGTGGTATTGGTAGTGGTGGTGGTGGTGATGGTGGTGGTGATGGTAGTGTTAGTGATGATGATGATGGTGGTGGTGATAATGGTGATGGTGTTGGTGATGGTGATAGTCATGGTCACGGTCATGGTGGTATTGGTAGTGGTGGTGGTGGTGCTGGTGGTGGTGATGGTAGTGGTAGTGATGATGATGATGGTGGTGGTGATAATGGTGATGGTGATGGTGGTGGTGATGGTCATGGTCACGGTCATGATGGTATTGGTAGCGGTGGTGGTGCTGGTGGTGACGGTAGTGGTGATGATGATAGTGGTTATGGTAGGGTAATGATGATGATGGTAGTGGTGATGATAATGGTGAGGTGGTGGTGGTGGGTGGTGATGGGGTGGTGGTGATTACAATGCTAAGTGGTGATGATGGTGATGATGATGATGGTGATGGCAATGCTATTGGCCTGGACACCACACTTGGAGAACCCTGAATTCAATCAGAGAAGAAGTATAAACGTTTAGAACTGAATTTATCCATTGTTTGATGTGATGCAATCAGGCGGAAGTCTTGTCATTAGACAAAGTCTCTCTTTCTATATGTCTAATTGCTTTTCTGTATTAAAAAAAAGAAATCTAGGCCAGGTGCAGTGGCTCAAGCCTGTAATCCCAGCATTTTGGGAGGCTGAGGAGGGTGGATCACTTGAGCCCAGGAGTTCAAGACCAGCCTGGGCAACATGGCAAAACCCCTCTCTACAAAAAAATTTAAAAATGAGCTGGGCATAGTAGTGCATACCTGTAGTCCTGGCTATTCGGAAAGCTGAAGTTCTCCTGAGCCCAGGAGGTCAAGGCTGCAGTGAGCCATGACGGCACCACTGCACTCCAACCTGGGTGACAGAGGGAGACCCTGTCTCAAAGAAACAAAAAACAAAACTTCTGTATATATTTGACAAAGACACCAGATTGGGAGGATGGCAGAATAGTATAGTATTGAACAACCAGCTCTCAGCAACAGTAACAACAAAAGCCCTGATTTGCAGCATTTGCCTCTAGGATGCAGCTCCCTCTCCTGTGGTCACCCTCAAGCTGCCAGCATGAATTCAGGGGGCCGGGAGTTGGGGAGGGCTAGCAGCACACACTTCGAATTAGACGCACGCCCAACCCTATTTCCTAAAGCCACGTGTTACCCTCTGGGCATGTGGCCTAATCATAAGCCTCCTTTTGCTTACCTGTAAAACAGAGATAGTAACAGCCCCTTGGGAGCTGGAGGAGAAAGCAAGCCTGCTGCCCAGTGCCTGGCTCCAGCACTCCACAGCGGTAGCCGAGAGGTCCGGGCAAAGCACTGCCCGGTCTCAGCCACCTGTGCAGAAGCGGACAAAGGTTGTTTGAAATCAGGTCTTTTGTAAAATGCTGTCTCATCGTCTTCATCGCTATTGTATAAAGCGTCCTGCGGGATGTTCCATAGGTCTGCTTCCACGTGATTACCGAATTTGCTTTAAGAGCAAAATTAAATTTATCTTCAATGTGCTCACTTGGTTCTTTGTTCTAGTACCCAGAAGCTTTTGTCTTTGGGACACTAGAAGACTACACCCTGCGAATAATTGGGGTTTTAAAACCATCGATTCCCTCATTTTCTTAGGCAAATTCATAATCTGAACCTGGGTCTGGTACTTGGATTGTAAGCTTCCCTGAATTCCTTCTGCACATCTGTGAGCTAACGGGTTGGCAACCTGTGAGCAGTGAAAAGTAGGCATGGGATTTACAATGGTGAAACAGACTGGAAGCAAGGCAGAGGGCCCACGATGGAGGGTTGGTGAGTAAAGTTTACCTCATCACAGGATGCCCCTCACACAGCCATCAAAAATGACATTTGTGAAGTCTTTCTAAGAACATAAAAAATTCTATGACTTGTGTGGCAAAAGCAGTACACACACACACACCTACACATACACACATACACACACACACATACACACACACACGGACACACACACATTTATAGACATAGATGACTCTTGAACAATGTGGTGGTTAGGGGTGCCAACTCCCCACAAAGTCGAAAATCAGTGAATAACTTTTGACTCCCCCTAAACTTAATGATAACTCAAAATACAGTATATAAATCAGTGTCCCTATGAGCTGAGAACTCAAGCTGAAGCTGTCTCCACTCGCCACGCAGGTGATTATCTGAGCATGCCTGGTAACTCACAAGTCTTTGCATACCTCTATCATCCTACACACCAAATGTTATTGTAACGACATCTGTTTATGTATCTGTTTCAGATGTTAGACCAGAGGTTCCTGGAGGGCAGGACTGTGTCTTCTTTTTTGTACCCCTGGCACATGGATTTGGTCAGAACGTGTGTGAATGACCTTATCTCAGGAATGGAGAGGCCAGTCATACAGTGCAGGCCACAGAGGGGTCGTGAGCCTTTTGAGACACAATGTTCTTAAAGCTCCTTGTGAATTAATCTGTCGGAGGACAAAAAAATTCTTTCTTATGTCCCAGCAAACCCTTTTGGGCTTTAATGTAAATCCCCTTTTTCACAGTATTGACGACCTCAAAGAGTACTGATTGGTATTTGTTACATAAAAACACTGATGTGCCTATGTATGTGCTTATACCTCTTGTAGTAAAAAGGATTTCAGTTGACTTATAAATCTCCACGAAGTAACATGAAAGCAGCAACAAAAAGGAGTAAAAGCCAGTGGAACACGATGGGGACGCAAGCAGCTAAGCCTCAAGGAACCGGAACACAGAGCTCAACCTGCCAAGATTTTCATTCCACCTGCAGCTTTTTGCATTTTAGCTTACCTCGCTCAGGCTGACTTTGTCCACGTGGGACTAAGATGTTTCCAGGCTCCCATATACCTCTTATCTCTCAACATCACATCAGAGAGTGATCAAATCTTTCTCTCCAGTTGCACTTTTAACAAATTCTGGGGAAGGACGTAATGGGTCAGGATTAGGTCAGGTGCCCACCCGGAAGCAATCAACCATAGGCAGATGAATGTGGGAGGGACCCTAGGACTGACTGCTAGTCAGGGTACTTCCCTACTCAACAGAGTCTGACCCAGGAAGTGAGGTTGCGTAAGAACTTGGAAGCCGTATTTGAAACCTAAGGCTGGAGAGAGGTGGAAGCAGCTCTTCTTTGATGAAGAGGGGAGAAAGCTGAACAAACAGACACAGACGTCCATCACAGCTCCTAACCCCACAGGGATCACGTGGACGGCAGTCACAGCGGAGTAGACAGGGTGAGCAGATAGCATATTACAAAGCAACTTATTTACTGATCAGATACTATGGCCCCCAGAAGCTTCGCAAGGTATGGGAAAGACGGAGGCAGGAACCCCATAGCCCAAAGACCACACTGTCTTCATTCATATATAGAGTTCATTTATAGCATAGGGTCTTCTTTCTCAATTATTCTTGGGAAGCAAATAACAAATATAAGGTCAAAATAAGAAAATGTTTAAATCTGTTTTTATATGCTACAGAAACTGTATAAATTTATATGCAGCAAACAATAAAAATATGGTAGTGAAATCATTTTTAAAGATTGCTTGGCTGGGAGTGGTGGCTCACATCTGTAATCCCAGCACTTTGGGAGGCCAAGGCAGGTGGATCACAAGGTCAGGAGTTCCAGACCAGCCTGGCCAAGATGGTGAAACCCCATCTTTACTAAAAACACAAAAATTAGGTGGGCATGGTGGCAGGCACCTGTAATCCCAGCTACTCAAGAGGCTGAGGCAGAAAACTGCTTGAACCTGGGAGACAGAGGTTGCAGTGAGCTGAAATCATGCCACTGTATTCCACACTGGGCAACAGAGCAAGAGTCTGCCTAAAAAAAAAAAAAAAAAAAAAAAAGACTGCTCTATAATAAATGCATTTTAAGTATTTAAGAAAAATAATAATCCTTAGTAACTCTCAGTCCCTAGTTTCATGCTTCTTTGTGACCTCCTGCAGCTCTGCCAGGTTTCACAAGACCTGATGCTACAGAGATGGCAGCTTCTGTCACCATTGAACGATAATAGAGTGCATACACGATCTGGACCAGGCACCATGCTAACCGCTATGGATACAGTGCTGAGCAAGACAAAAACCGCCCCTGCCCTTACAGAGCTTATGTATCAGTTTGTTCTCACACTGCTAGAAAGAAATACCTGAGACTCGGTGATTTATAAAGAAAAGAGATTTAACTGACTCATGGTTCCACATGGCTGGGAAGGCCTCAGGAAACTTACAATCATAGTGGAAGGCGAAAGGGAAGCAAGGACCTTCTTCACATGGTAACAGAAGAGGAAATAGTGAAGAATGAAGTTGGAAGAGCCCCTTGTAAAACCATGAGATCTCGTAGGAACTCACTCACTCTCATGAGAATAGCATGGGGAAACCACCCCCATGATCCAATTACCTCCCACCCGGTCTCTCCCTAGACCATATCAGCTTACATTCTAATGGGTGGGTCAACTACAAACAAGCATTATAGATGTTGTCTTAAGGATAAAACATTCAGGGAACCATAAAAGTTTCAAATAAATGAACTTATGGCCACAGAGCAAAAGGATTCATACCATAGATATGGACTCCAGGTCTGTCCTGGTCCAGGTTACCTAGAAATACAGTTCCCCTCCTCAGAGTGGGGGAGAGCTCCAGGCACACACAGCCCAATTGGAATAGGGGTTAGAGAGTTGGAAGGGCAAGATGTGAATTTTCCTTCTCTGTAGCGATTTGTATCTCTCAGTTTCCAAAGTAAAAATAAAATTAAGCAGGGTGTGGTGGCATGCACTTCTCAGGAGGCTGAGGTGGGAGGATCACATGAGCCCAGGAGGCTCCCTGAGCTATGATTCCTCCACCTAACTCCAGCCTGGGCAACGGAGTGAGACCCTTTCTTTAAAATAAATGAATAAATGGTAAACTTTTTTAAAAATCATAGATGGAATAGTTCTCATTTACTTCCAACAAAAATGTCTTATACGTGGTAACTATGTTCAATTCATTGGCATACTGCAAGAGAAACAGAAGAAAATTCTTCTCTCTTGTATTTAGGGGAGTGAATTATTACCTTTTTAATTCAAGATCAAAAAGAAAAAAATGCTGAGTGTGGTGACTCACGCCTGTAATCCCAGCACTTTGGAGGCCAAGCCAGTGGATTACCTGAGGTCAGGACTGGAGACAAGCCAGGCCAACATGGTGAAACTTCCTCTCTACTAAAAATACAAATGTTAGCTGGGCATGGTGGCACAAACCTGTAATCCCAGCTACTCGGGAGGCTGGGGCAGGAGAATTGCTTGAACCCAGGAGGCAGAGGCTGAAGTGAGCTGAGATTGCTCTGGGTGACAGAGCGAGACTTTGTCTCAAAAGAAACAAAAGAAAAAAACCCCTAAGCTCATTATAAACAAACAAATAACAGCCGAACTTCCTAGAACACTAGTTAAGAAAACATAAAGCTGCATTAGGAATGTGAGATGTCTTTATAAATACCATAAAGGCTTAAAGGAGATGGGTGTTTTTGAAAGAATGTTCATTTTTAAAGAATAACTGTATCAGTCAGGATAGGTCTAGGTTATGCTGCAGTAACAATGATCCTGAAAATCTCAGTGGCTTAAATAACAGTAGGTTGTTTCTTATTCATGCTATGTAGACATCACATGTTGGCAGGGGGTTTGACCCCTGGTAGTCCTTCAGGGTTGGAGGTTCCAAACTGCACCCATTTCTACAGTAAGGTGCTTGGTGAATCATGCATTCACTTAAAGCTTCTGCATGGAAATGGCACACATAACTTAACTTACCTTTGGCCTACTTTAAGTGGGGCAAGAGAGTGCAATACTACAGCAGTGACTGGCTTCATGAAAAATAAGAATCATTGGAGTATTATTCTTAAGCATAGGGAATCTATCTCAGCTACATTTAATTCCATATGTTTTTTTAGAAGATATTTTCCAAGGCTTTAATCATCTTCACTTGAATTCATAGAGGAATGGGGTTTAATTACTCTCCTCTTGAATCGAGGCTGAAATTAGTAATCCCTGGAGCAATAGAAAGTGGCAGAAGTGATGTTCGGGGAATTCTGAGGCTAAGTCTTCAGAAGCCTTGCAGCTTCTTGCCAGCTCTTAAAGACCTGTGATGGGCAGTGCCTTCTGCCCACCTGGGATGCACTGGCAGTGAGAGGCATTTGCTCCTGCAGCCCCAAGCTGCCGTATAACCAGACCAGCTACACTGAAGCGACCGAGCTGGGGAGGCCACGGGAAGAGACCACACAGCGTGGCCTGGAAGCTACATGAGGAGAGAAGTGTCTCCAGCTGGAGATGAGTTTACTTCTTGGGTCTAAGTCTTTTGACTCAAATAAATGTGTTTCTGACTTCTAAATATTGTATGAAGATATGAGTATCCCTCGGAGTAGTTGTGCCTCTAATTGATTTCTTTGGGCTCTAGTTCCACGTGTGAATTAGTGGATCAAAAGATGTTTTTTCTTGGGAGGTGAGATCCCTGGGGGAAAGGAGTCTTGGTTCTCAAAAGGAAAAGAGAGGAGAGGAATAATTCTGAGGCTCGAATTGCTGTCTAGGAGGGCACATGCTTGTGGGGCTGGGATACTCACAGGGTGGCCAGCAACCAGCACAGAAATGGAGCACACCCAGAAGCCCAAGAGCAGGGTCCCTGGAGGACCCCCACCTGCACCCCCACCCCATCTTGCCAGGATCACCCTGAATTGGTAGCAGGGTGGGCTCTGAGCAGCCGTGAGATACACCATGAATTCAGTCTTGACTCTTGGAAACCTGCAGCCATCCTGTGGAGTCTGCTTGGGTCTTTTGAGGAGAAATGTATAGACGCCACCCTCTTCCCTACCTAAGTTGTAAAAATATTGACCAAAAAAATCTCCCAAAATGCAGCTGAACTGGAAACTGAAACAGCACATTGATTCTGTTAAAGCTGATGATGTCGAGACGGCACGTTCAGGTCTTAGAGCCTCATGGGCTTTCCCTGTGAACACAGAATTAGGCAGACTTCATCACCTGGTCACAGACAGCATTGGGTGACAGTGGGACACCTGATGTGAGCAAAACTTACAAGACGCAGAGCAGCGTGGGAAAACACATGCTTCCCGCGAGCCTCTCTCCCCTGAAAGAAATAAGAGAGGCATTGAAATGAGCAAGCCCAGTGTATTTCTCCCAAATTTGCAGAAAAGAAAGTCTTTCCCCATTCCTGGGATGCAGTAAATAAAGTGGCAGAGGGAGACTGGCAGTGTCACACTAATGGAGCTCTCTCCCTATGGGAGCAAACAGCAACAGTGGAGAGGAGCCTCTCCCCTCGTGGCGGGGTTGACAGTGCCTTGCAAGACGGGCATGCACCTTCATCCCTAGCAACACAGCGCTGGGCAATTGCGTTGGCCTGGAGAGCCTGGCAGGTTCACCAGGCCTCACACTTGCTTGGCATATCACACCAGCCCTCATTGATTAGATGTCTGCTGTAAATATCTCTCTTGGTTGCATGATCCTAACTCTAAGAACCTATATTAGTGAAGATACAGGGGAGCTGTTATAACGCAAAGGCTCTATGCCAGGCACTCAGCCAGGTTCTGGACAAAGAAGATGAATAAGACGAATATTCTGTTATGAAGGAGCTGTCCATTCAGTGAATGAGCCAGGCAAGTAGACAGACTATTCTAGAACAACGGTAGTGCTATCCCCAGGACACATTCTCAACATCACAGAAGTAAAGAAGCCATGAGCTCTGCCTGAGAGGCTGGGGGAGATGCACCGAGGAGGTGAAGGCTGAGCGAAGAGTGGTAGGAACTTGCCGAGACTGGGGAACAGCCTGAGCACTGGGAGAGAGAAAGCCCTGTGCCCGGAGTACAGCAGCTTCTCCCACCCCACAGCTATTTATGAAACACTCCTGCCATCAGTTTTAGGGATTCAGTGTTGAACAAAGTAGGCATAATCCCTGTCATTGGGGAATTTATCTTCTCACTCTATACGGAAAAGGGGGTCATAGGAGACAAGGCTGGAAAGGTGGGCAGGGCTAGATCATGGAAGGTCTTATGTGTCATGCTGTGGAGGCTGGGGTTTCCTCAAAACCTTTTCCTACTCTGCTATTATCCACACCATACTGCAGAGCTGGCTCACAATGAGGACATGCCACATCCCAGCTCAAAGGCCAAAGTGGCCATGGGTGATGGAAAACAGAACGTCCAGCCTAGCAGTGGCCTTTTATGTTCTAGCAATTCTAGAAGAACAAGGAGTCTCTTACTTTTTCCCCAAGCCAAGTCATAATAACGATTAGTAAAAGCACCAGGAAAAGAAACCGAAGTTAAAATAAGGATTTGTATCATTATTACACTTAATGATGGGAAACTTTTAGCAAGTGTTTTGAAAGTACCATAGGATTAAGTCAAGTCTCAGGAAAGAATGGCTTCCTGGCCCACAGAGAAAGAGAAAAGGAGGGAGCTGATGATTCACTGCAAAGGTCTGTCCAGATTTCTTCTAGTTTTCAGGATTCTATTATACATTTTTTTCTTTATTTACGCTCAGAAGATGCTTAGACTGCCTTGAAAGATTGTTTCTTGGAGAAAGTTAGAAGGAAAACCAATTCAACAACAAATAATTATTGGGCACCTGTACACTCTACGCTTGGTGCAACAGCATGTGAGAAAAGTACATTATGTCTTTAGTGAATATTTAGTGTTTAGAGTTGAATAAATAAAACTTCATTATGCTCAGCCTAAATATGTCTCTGAAAGCAAAGTTCCAGTCCATTTAGTTTTTTAAAAGAGGAAAATGGGCATGCCTTCTTTGGAAAGAAGTTAATCTGAAGCAATTGTAGGGACAGATTGCTTAAGTGTTTTATGAATAAATATAAGCCCTTGAGCAACTTTCAAGTTTTTCTGATGCCCCAGGGATACATCTGGGTTTTGAAGAGAAAATTAATCCCTTCTGATTGGGGAAACAAAGATAATGACGGAAATTTATATTGCTGACCTGAAAACATACTTTTTAGTGTAATTGTCTCTCTGTTTTGGTTTTCTTCAAGCTGCAGGGAAGGCAGAAATGTGGGTTTTGAAGTTCTCATTTCAGTTATTAAGCAAACAAGACAGGCATCGCTGCATTTATTCACAAATATTACCACAGGATACTGAGGTGACTGTTAGGATTTTTCACAAATGTCCCGATTGCCCTCTCTGTCCAGCTCCAGGCAAGTGTGAGCCTCCCCTCACTCTTTGAAGTTAGGTGTGGTCGGGTATCTTGGTTCGGAGTCAGTCCTGTTTGGAGAGTGGAGAGCTAGCATGTTCCTCACCACATGACCTTCTCCCTGCACAAACCCTCTGGGAATGTATGAGAAGGTAGCACCTGTGGCCCTGATTTTTTTTGGTTTTTTTTTTTTTGGAGACAAGAGTCTTGCAGTGGCACAATCTCAGCTCACAGCAACCTCTGCCTCCCTGGTTCAAGTGATTCTTTGCCTCAGCCGCCCAAGTAGCTGGGATTACAGGCACCCAACACCATGCCTGGCTTTTTTTTTGTATTTTTAGTAGATATGGGGTTTCAGCATGTTGGCCAGGCTGATCTCAAACTCCTGACCTCAGATGATCCGCCCACCTCAGGCTCCCAATGTGCTGGGATTACAGTGTGAGCCACCACACCTGGCCACTGTCCCTTAAGTAATTCTATGAGGAGAGCCTCTCAGCAAGAATAAACTCATTGCCTTAGGTCACTAGATGTGTTATTCTAGCATAAAGGCCCATGCTGGCTCTCCCGGAAGTTCGCATGTACCCACCCTGGTGCCAGGCTCTGAGGGTACAAAGGTGTCAGATAGCACCGCACTCTCCTAGGGGAGCTTCTGTGGCAGGGGAAGAGAGCCAGGAAAACAACTCTGAGAGAGCCTACAGCCGCAGGGGGGAGGAAGCCCAGCCTCAGAGGAACTCAGAAAAGAAAGGTGGCAAGATAAGTCTCTTTTCCTTAAAACAGGGAGGGGGGATGGACTAGGAAAAGCTCTTCTGTGTATTCAGTTACAACCTCATCTACACTCAGTTACAGTCTGTGCTATTTATAGTGAGGTGACGGGATTGTTTATACGCTAGCAGAAAGCTTGATCTTCTGCTTAATATATTTAAGAGTTTCTATTGAAATTCAGTTTCAAGATGGCAAATGGGAGTCGTATTTTGGATTGTCTCTGATTGATAAGTAGTGGCTGCCTGGCATTTTACTCAAGAAAGATTATGTTGCTGCATCCAAGCTTGGGAGAAGAGTGACGTGATCGATTAGCGATGTCTGTTTTATGTTTAGGAGACAGGACTAGAAACCTATATGTTACTATTGGCCAACCTACAGCTATCTGAAACAAAATAGTTGACAGTTTATCATAATTTCCCACCCTCCAAAAAGATTGACTTCATCTTGAAACTCACATGTATAAACCTGGGCAATAACAAGAAATCTACTATACAATTTCAGCCCCCGCCTGTCAATAGCCAGATAGTTACATAAATAAGGCTAACATATGAAGGCAATGAAAACCTTCATCGCTCTTCGTTGTGTGTCTTAACTCTATGTACCTGTGATAGTTAGACAATGGACTAAGCTGCTGTAACAAAAAGACCTCAGATGAAACGGCATTATTTCTCCCTCCTCATGCAGTCTGTGAACATCTCTGCCATTCTTGTCAGGCGGCTTAAATGGAAAGGCAGCTGTTCCAGTTGGCCGGGTCTGCGGGGCTGATAATAGGCCCTAGCGGAGGTCTAGGAAAAGGCTTTATCTCTAAAGAGCAGCCGTCAGCTCCACTCACATTCCATTGGCCCCAGGTCGCTCTAGGATCACACCTAGATTTGGGGATATCTGGAAAATGTAATCCCTCACTAGGCAGCCATGTGCTGAGCTCAGCCTTGGGGTGTTCTATTACTGAAAGAAGGGAAAGAGAATGTACCCGTGGGATAATTAGCAGTCGCCATCCTTACAGGAGAAGGAGACCAATTTGTGCTGAAGTCATCAGTACAAGGAGCCCCTTCATGAAAGAAGGAAGAGTGAAAGCAGGATGGGCCCAAATTACAGGAGGTGGTGGGAATGAGACTCAAAAGTACAACTTTCTAAATGTTCCTTTAGTTAACACCATGAATAATTAGACATAGCGACTTCATGTGCCTTTGGAGTGAGAAAGGGACAGCGTCACCTTGTAGTTTTGCCAAAAGTTCATGGCATCGATCTCATCATGATAAAATGTGACATAAACCCCAAATGAGGGGCATGTACCAAACAGCTAGCCAGTACTCTTCCCGAGTTTCAAGGTCATGCAACATAAGGACAGGCTGAGGGGCTGGCCCAAATTGGAGGCAGTGAGGAGACGTGGTGATGAAATGCAGTGTGGGATCCTGGATTAAATCCTGGACCAGAAAAAGGACATTAGTGGGAAAAAACAAAATTTAACGAGGTATATAGATTGGTTACGGATG
Source organism: Cheracebus regulus (assembly GCA_963574635.1). Lineage (NCBI taxonomy): Eukaryota > Metazoa > Chordata > Mammalia > Primates > Pitheciidae > Cheracebus > Cheracebus regulus. The sequence goes on along the minus strand of CAUYQU010050067.1, from coordinate 26,606 downwards.
TTTTAGCAAAATGAATGTCCTGGTTTTGATAACTGTATTCTACATTTGGAAGATGTTTGCTTTAGGGAAAGCCGGGTGAATACTACATGGGAACACGCTACTATTTTGCATTTTTTCTGTAAGTCTAAAATGATTTCAAAATGAAAAGTTTTTTTTAAATCCCATCGTGTCTTAGCAACACTTTTCTCATGAAAGGCTAATGAAAGGCATGGAGCCAGAGGCCTAGGCCCTGTGAAGGACGTCCGTCTCCTTTCTGTCCTGGGCTGTTTCAATCATTATGTAACTCATCTCCAGGTCTTCATTCTTTTCCCAGTCCCACAGCCTGCCTGGTCCATTTCCCATACAGGCCAGATTATCTCAATGTCCCACACAGGACCCAGTAGGGGCTCCCCATTGACTAGTAGAGAAAACCCACACTCTTTTTTTTTTTTTCAAATTTTATTTTAGGTTCAGGGGTAGATGTGCACATTTGTTATACAGGTAAATTACATCTCACAGGGGTTTGCTCTACAAATTATTTCATCACTCAGGTATGCTTACATATAGTACCCGACAGGTAGTTTTCCTATGCTCTCTCTCCTCCCATCATTCACCCACAAGTAGGCCCTGGCGTCTGTTCTTCACTTCTTTGTGTCCTTAACTACACAATGTTTAGCTCCCACTTATAAATGAGAACATACAGTATTTGTTTTTCTGTTCCTGTGTTAGTTTGCTTAGGATTATGGCTTCCAGATCCAACCATGTTGCTGCAGAGAACATGACCTCATTCTTTTTTATGGCTGCCTAGTATTCCATGGTCTACATGCACCACATTTTCTTTATTGAGTCTACCACTGATGGACATTTAGATTGATTGCATGGCTCCCCTATTGTGAATAATGCTGCAATGAACATACACATGCATGTGTCTTTATGATAGAACAATTTATATTTGTTTTTGTATATAACCAGTAAAGGGATTGCTGGGTTGAATGGTACTTCTGTTTTAAGTCTTTGAGAAATTGCCAAACTGCTTTCCACAACGGCTCAACTACTTTACATTGCTACCAGTAGTGTGTAAGTGTTCTCTTTTCTTCTCAACCTCACCAGCATCTGTTTGGTTTCTTTTTTTTTTTTTTTTTTTTTTTTTTGACTTTTTAATGATAGCCATTCTGACCAGTGTGAAATTGTATTTCATTGTGGTTTTGATTTGCATTTCTCTAATGATTGGTGATATTTTTTCATATGCTTGTAGGCTGTGAGTATGTCTTCTTTGGAAAAGTGTCTGTTCATTTCCTTTGCCCACTTTTTAATGGGGTTATTTGTTTTTGCTTGTAAATTGCAAACTCACACTCCTTACAATGGCCTACATGGCATTTAATGGTCCAGCCCAAACTTAGCTCTCCCTTCTTAACTTCCGCCCCTTGCAGACATTCCTTATCCTCTCAACCCAAGAGAACTTTTTACCTATTTTTAAAGATTCCATTTAAATGGAATCTGAGGCCTTACGTCCCAGAATTCATACACACTCTTCTGGGTGCCTGGAACACCTGCCTCAGCCTCTCTTCTTTCTGAGATTTCTGAGTGAATTCCTATGTTTTCTTAGAGACCCAGCCTGAACATTACTTCCCCTTCAACACTGTGCACCATTTTTAAAAAGCTCTTCTGGGTCTTATTATTAATATTGTGATTCATCTAGTCTGTCTTGATCAGGAATTGTGCTTGGTTTTTGGATAATGAAGACAAAGGATGGAATAGCCATTGCTTCTCAGGAGCTCCAGGTAGGGGCAAGGCTGGTGAGCAGGCAGCAGCTGTAGTACAGTGTGATGAATGGTGTGATGGTGTCAGCATAGAGTAGTTCCTCCTAGTGGGAGGATGCAGGAAGGTTTGCTCGGGACATTATTCAAGAGTTTAGTCTTGAAGGGTAAATGAGGATTCTCAATTCTCCTTCCACTTAAAGGTCAGCTCTTCCCACATCTTACTGCTCTCCTTCTTCTGCTGCTCATACTCTATCTGGTCCGTCACAGTTCAATTACCAGTTCGATTTAGTTCAACAACTTCCCCATACAGTCTTTTATGAAAAGCATGAACATTAATGACAAAAGTTAACCTGTTCATGCTTAAATATGGATGAGGTCCTCAAAACTATAGGAGACAGAGAACTACTTGTCTTGAGCCTAGGTACCAACAGAGTGGAAGCTTTTTTTGCAAAAAAAAAAAAAAAAAAGTATTACAGCCAATCAGAACATTTAGACATCAAAGAAAAACACAATGAAGCACAGCTTTCAAAATAACTACTTAAGGATGATAAAGATTGTTACTGCTAATGATGAACCAAGGATGTTTATTAATATTGCTTACACCTATGGTTATCAAACTGTGTATCAAGGTACTCAGGGTACTGCAGTGAACATCCAAGAATATGACAGCCTTTTTTTTGAGACAGAGTCTTATTCTGACATCCAGGCTGGGGTGCAGTGGCATGACCTCAGCTCATTGTAACCTCCATCTCCTGGACTCAAATGATCCTCCCATCTCAGCTTACTGAGTAGCTGGGACTACAGGTACATGCCACCACACCCGACTTTTTTTTTTTTTTTTTTTTTTTGCTGTTGAGACAGGGTTTTGCCATGTTACCCAGGCTGATCTCAAACTCATGAGCTCAAGTGATCTGGCTGCCTCGACCGCACAAAGTGCTGGGATCACAGGCGTAAGCCACTGTGCCCAACCAACAGAATATTTTAAATTTTTGAAGGAAATGCAAAACTACTTAACATCTGTCAGATACTCACTGAACTAATAGCTGAGCAGAACTCACAGTTTCAATATGAAATTATGCTAGATTCCTTTTGATAATATATCTTTGCAAAAACTAAGTTTCCAGTGGTTTCTGTGACAACAAACCAGTACTGCATGAAAACCAATGTGGAAGACGAAATGATTGGGAGATGGTCAATCTCGTTACAAGATTTGGGAAGTCAGGCATTGCCAGGAGGCTCACACATCCCATAAATAATTGTAGTTATTAAAGAATGAAATAAAATGTTATTTTTGCTTTCAATCTCTGTGTTTTATTTTTTCAAACAGCTACTGAGTTGTTAGAACATAAATATTATTAAGGTGTTTGGACTTACTTCATAAAACTATTGGGCATTTCTTTTGGCCTTGAGTGTCACGAGAAAACTTACTGGGAAATTAAGGGAGCCACAGACTAAGAAAGTCTGAGAACTTCTGACCTATACTGTTATTGAATCGACAGTGATGTTGTTCCTTGTATAACTGTTTCATCTGAAAGCCACTGAATACCCTGGATTCCAAGGATTTCGTGAGTCTGCAAGTGTAAGGACAGAAACACAAAGGTCTCATGCAAGAAAATCCTTACATAATTAAAGGAAACATGAAGGACCTGGTTTATTTACTGGTGAGTTCTTGCAACCTAAAATGTGCCCATTCTACAGATTCAGATGCCATTCCTGAGCCTCTTCAGGAAGTTATGATGATGGATTTGTGCTATCTTGCCCTGTCTACTTGTGACAGAGCAAATAGGCTTGCCTTCAGCGTTCCAGCTGGAAAGCCAGGTTTAGGATTACTTGCTGTGGATGATGATGATACAGTGAAATCTTTTCTTATTTTTCATTTTATGATACTACTTGCCTCATTCAGGTTTAAAACCACTACCTTGACCTCATCGGCACTGAGACTGCTGTGATTTTAAGCAGCGAAACCAGCCAGCTCTTCTCTATAGCTGCCCTGGCCATGCAATCTTACGTGAGCATCACCAGCCACCGGAGAGAATTGGGTTTGGGATTGGCATAGGAAGGGGAGATGTTAGGTGCATTTGTTTCACCAAGAGTGGGTTAAGAATATTATCTCTTCCTGTGAAAATGGAAATAAGCAAATTTACAATCAATGGAATAAAGAACCTGTGTTCTAACAGTTCCTTAATTTTTTAAAGCGAAAACAAATATTGAATACTAATATTTCTATAGCGGCACCTGTGTTGCTGGCTAATAGATACACATTGTTTTTGTGCCCCGGAGGGCTCACTGTATCAGGAAATTTACTTGTTCATTGGTCTCCATCCAAAACACTTACTGACAGTTTCTGAGAACCTGCCATGTGCCAAGCACTGCACAAGGTCACACTGCATGCTGGCAAATCTGGGGTTGGGGAAAGGACGTGAATCCAATTAGCCTCATCTTTCTTGCCCAATAATGAAAATGTAGGGAATTACACTGTGGTTACTAACACAGTGTCTTCTGTAGATCAAAGAAGGGCGTTTTCCCCATGGGGCTCAGTGACACATGGATCTGGGCAGTGGCAGAAAGAGTATGTTCTTCCTTGGCTTAGAGGGATCTGTCCAAATAGCATAAGAGTGCTTGTCACGAGAGGCCACCACTGATTAATTGTAGGATTGTCCAAATGTTCCTTGTTTCTTGGAACCACATCCTGTTTCTGAAGATTGAGGCAGCAAATTAAATGAAGAGTTCATCATTTAAGTTTCTCCAGGCTCTATTCATTTGTGTTCAAATTAGGATTGATAGATATTTATGAATAAATGATATTATCTAAGAATGACTGTTAGTCTTTTATAAAATGGATATGGATAAAGTAGACTGTGTCATTCTAGGTTATGAAAACCTGGAGGTGATTTCCTTCAACTATTTCCTTCAAATAGTCTCAGTTATACCAGAGAAGGTCCTTGGGAGGACAGAGATAGAAAGCCGAGGCCAGAAGGACGCTTTAAGTAAGAAGGAAAGATGCTGGAGCGCACAGCTGAAAGGTTGGTGGCCAGAGTGGCTCAGGCAGGACCTCAGAAGCAGGACGCTGCCACCAGGCCCCGGAGGCGCTCCTCTGTCCCTCGAGGCCGCGCCCTCGGAGCTGCTTTGCTTACCAGTGTTTGGGCTCTGGTGGTGATAAAATGGAAGCAGCAAAAATTTTATTCTGTATATTTAAGGTGTATAACATGATGTTATAAGATACACAAATTATATAGTAAAATGGTTATGATAGTAAACAAATTAACTTATCCATCACCTCACATAGTTACCCATTTTACTCCCCATGACAAGAGCAGCTATAATCTACTCATTTAGCAAAAATCCTGAATGCAATATGCTGGCATTAACCACCATCTGCATATTGCACCTTAGATCTTTTTTTTTTTTTTTTTTTTTTTTGAGATGGAGTCTTGCTCTGTCACTCAGGCTGGAGTGCAGTGGTGCGATCTCAGCTCACTGCAACCTCCATCTCCTGGGTTCGAGCAATTCTCTTGCCCCAGCCTCCCGAGTTGCTGGGATTACAGGAGCCTGCCACCACACCTGGCTATTTCTTTTTTTTTTTTTTTTGTATTTTTGGTAGAGACTGGATTTTACCATGTTGGCCAGGCTGGTCTCAAACTCCTGACCTCGTGATCCACCCACCTCGGCCTCCCAAAGTATTGGGATTACAGGTCATCCTATATATTGCTACTTTGCATCCTTTGACCTATATCTTCCCATTTCCTAACCCGCCAACCATATTAACCTGTTTTATTTTCTATCTCTATATATCTGACTTTTTTTTTTTATTTAAGATTCTGCATATAAGTGAGATCATGTAGTACTTCTGTTTCTATGTCTGGTTTATTTCACTTAGCATCATATCCTCCAGGTTCATCCATGTTGTGGCAAATGACAGAATCTCCTCCTTCTACAGCCTTAGTAATATTCCATTTTATATAATGGAATTATACATACATGCATACATACACCACACCAGTTTCTTTATCCATTTGTCTGTTGATGGACACCTGTGCTGTTTCCATATTAACTCTTGTGAGTAGTGCTGCAATGAACACAAGAGTGCAGACATCTTTGCAGGGTAGTGACTTCATTTCCCTTGGGTGTATACCCAGCTGTGAAATTGCTGGATTCTCTAATGGTTCTACTGTGGGATTTTTGAGACAATCCCATACTGTTTTTCATAATGGCTGTACTAATTTATATTCCAACAACGTGTATATTAGTTCCTTTTTCTCCACATCCTCTCCAGCATTTGGTATTATTTGTCTTTTTTATAATTGCCATCCTAACAGGTGTGAGGTGACATCTGAACTTGCTTTTGATTTGTATTTCTCTGAAAATTTGTGATGTTGAACACCTTTTCCTATATCTGTTGGCCATTTTGATGTCATATATGAATAAAGGTCTATTTAAGTCTTCTGTCCTTTTTTTAAAATCAGATCATATGTTTTCTTGCTATTGAATTGTGTCAGCTCTTTATAAATCTTGAATCTGTAAATTTTTTTCCCAAGTGGTAGGGTCTTTTCATTTTGGTGATTGTTTCCTTTGCTGAGCAGAAGCTTTTTAGTTTCACGTGATCTCATTTACTGATTTTTCTTTTGTAGCTTGATATTACGGTGTGATATTCAAGATATTAATCCCAAGACCAATGTCAAGATTTCCTCCTGTGACTTCTAGGAGTTTTATGGTTTCAGATCTTACGTTAGGTCTTTTATCCACTATGAGTTTATTTTTCTGTATGGTATAAGATAAGGATCTATTTTCATTCATTTGCATGTAGAAATCCAATTTTCCTAGCACCAATTATTGAAGAGACAATCCTTTCCCCACTGTATGTTCTTTGTGCCCTTGTCAAAAATTAGATGACCATACATGCTTGGATTTATTTCTGGGCTCTCTATGCTGTTCCATTGGCCTAAGTGTCTGTTTTTATGCCAGTAAGCAACTCTAATCTTATATTTTCTCATTCAATTCCATAGAAAAAGCAAACATCCCTCCTCCAGAAGTTGCAGCAAAAGTCTCGCAGGCATCATCATGCCAGAGGGGCCACATGCCCACACCTGAACCAGTTACTCTAGCCGGAGGAAGACAATGCTCTGATGAGCTTTGGCCTAAGTAACAAGCTTCACCTCTGACCCAGGAGTGAACACCAACCAAAGCCCCAGGCCATTGATGAAGGACAGAATGTTGCACAAACAGAAGGCGGAAGCAGGGTGCAATTACCCGGTGAAAGGTAAATGGAGGCAGGAAGCCACATGGTCACTGCAGAAATGAAACTCACCTCCTTTTCCAAGGAAGGGTATTTCCAAGGAGCCATCTTCATAGATTGTGGAGTCCAGAAGTGAATGTCTTAGAATAGCAGCCCAGTCTCAACTGATGAGTCCTGAAAAATATGATATGAGTCAGAGGGCTAGGAAGTGTTTGACGACAACTCTCTTGGGGGATGATTTGCAGCATCTGCTGATTCCCATGTGTAAATACCCACACCATGGCTGATATCAAGGTACCAAAATGGCGACACTGACCATGGCTTTAAGAGGAGATGCAGCCAGCTCTCAAGAGCCAGTGAGAGCTGATGCAAGCTGCCTCCCGCGCTGGCAATTGGTGATGTTCACAAAAGTTTTGCACATTTCAATACCTTAGGCCATCAAAATGATCAGCAAAATCCCTCAAAACTTTCCAAATTAAGACAGATGTGAAGGTTGAGGTGAAAGTGGGGGCAATTATAAGAGATAGCTTCATCACCAGGTCAAAGATACACATATTTTAGATGCTTTTGGCAGAAACCAGGGAAATAAAACCATCATTGACTGGTTGTATCACCACACTAAAATAGTCTTCCTCACTTGCCGTACAATGTTGAAGAAACACAGCAATTATGTGACTGCAATTGCCTCTGTCCCCGTGAACTGCTACATAGTCAAGCATTTCTGCACACATGTCTTCTCCCAAGATGTCCCTTACTCCTCAGAGGGGTCTCCCAGGTTCAAAACTTTCTGGCCACAGAAGACACATCTGTTTGTTGCTATTTTTCTAAATTGCTCATTTCAGGAATCCTATGATTTTCCACTCTGGTGAATGAACAAAAACAAGGCCCTCCATCAACACTGTGGTTCGGAACATGCTGGCTCGACCCAAATGCAGAAGTAACCACAATGGTTAAGCCTAAGGTAAAGCACTCACTAAGAAAACACATCTGAAAGGGTTAGGTTTGCCCTTTGAGGTCAGCTACTCCGACTGTACACAAAGTGGAAATGGCAGAACTTGTCCTCAGGTTTATTTGGGGAATAAGAATAAATTCCCCTTTAAAATTTTTCTGGAAAACTAACTTTCTGCGGCAGGCTGTGGGTCCAGATCTTGCTTATTAGAGTTTAGGGTGTGGGACTGACCTCAAGAAGAAAGCAAAGTTCCTTGATTTGCTTCAATTTCTGTCATGTTGGGCCCTGCTTTGGGGACATCTGGGTGATAGATCATGGCTGATTAGCAGGAAGGATGCATAGCAGGGGGGAAAAAAACTAAAACTTTTCAAGATTTCTTTTTCCCCTCTCTTTCAATGAAGATGCTAGTTGGGGGAATGCCCAAATGTTATGACACAGCTCTAAATATTTGCCTTTGCATTTCAAATTCCAGAGCACCAAACTATGAGAAAATCATCAAATTCTTCTCCAGATGGCTAAGAATCACATAAACTGCAGAATTTACAAGAAAAATAATTAGTGTATATCGGAATGCTGTATGGGGGGAACCTGGAATTAAAATCCTTTTCACCTACTAAAGATAGGATATTAATAAGCTTTTTAGTAAATCAAAAGTCATACCCATCCCAGCTCTCTAGTAATTCAGAGTCAATCTACAAAAATAATCTTATAACTGATAGTAATGATGGCAGCAGTGGCCGACCGGGAGCAGCTGCTGCCAGGATGCAGGCTGCAGCATGGGAAGTGCAGCTGCGCTAAAGGCTCCACAGAGCCTGCAGGAGCTAGGAGCAGTCAGGAGCCCCGCCCTCCTGATACAGCTGTGGCTGCCCAAGTCGGGCTGTGGACCCAGGCCTTCCTGTGCCCTTGGGGGCCAGGAGCAGGCAGGAGCCCCACTCAGGACCCAACTGTAGCCATCCAAGCTGCCACTGCAGACCCAGACATCTCTGCACTCTCAAGGGCCTAGGAAGGCCTCCTTGTCTGGGCAGGCATGGAAGTGTCTGCTCCTGCTGCCTGGCTTTTCCCTGCTCCCTGCACCCACTCTCCCTGCTCCCACTCTCCCTGCTCCCACTCTCCCTGCGCCCACTCTCCCTGCACCCACTCTCCCTGCACCCAGCCTGGTGTGCACACCACCAGCTCCCTGCTGCCTTGGCCCCCTCTGGACTTTGGATGCCGAGGCTCATGGGAGGGAGACTGAGCCGGGAGTTGAGGACAGCTCAGTGCTGGCCTGCAGGAGCACCTCGGCACTAACAGCCTGGGCATCATGAATGGTGACAGGAGGCAGACAGGCTCCTAAATGGAAGGGGTCGGGTCCTTGGTGAAGCCCCACCTTCAAGCCCGGGAGGGCTAGGGGCTGAAGCCTGGGGGCAGGGTTGCCAGTCCCACAGACTGGAGTGGGAACTTGTGGTGCTTTTTCCAGGGCTGCTCATAGCTGCCTATGGACCAATCAGCATGCACTTCCTCCCCTCTGAGGCCCGTAAAAGCCCTGGACTTAGCCAGACCCTAAGACACAACAGGAGGATCAGCTGCAGAGAGGAGCTACCCACTCCAGGGTCTCCTCTCTGAGAGACAAACACCGCTCACTGGAGAGGAGCTACCCAGTGTGGATGGCTTTGAGGTGTTCTGCAGGTCAGTAAATCTCCCTTTGCCTTGCTCACACTCCACTTGTCTGCATACCTCATTCTTCCTGAATGCAGGACAAGAACTCGGGACTTGCCAAATGGCAGGGCTGACAGAACTATAACACACACAGGGCTGAAACATGCCCCTTGCTGGCCACATTCTAGGCAATGAGAAGGAAAGAAGGAGAGAGGAGCTGCAGCTTTCGGGGAGCCCAGACCCGGAGTTCCAAGCCAGGGCTGTGACACCCTCTTTGGGGCTCAGCAGTTCCTAGTGTCTCCAAGTTTCTGGGTAGCATGACATTCCTCAGTGCCAACCTCGGTAGAAGCTACCTGTGTTCCTTCTGGCTCAGCTGCGGCCTTTCAGGGAGCCAGCACCCACGCTGGTGCCTGGAGCTGCCTGCCCCAGACAGCCAGCATGCCTGGCTGTGCACAGTGGCTGAACCTCACACTCACTCCAACATCTTTCACCACTCTGTGCCTGGCTCTCCCTTGGCTGGCATGGGATCCAGTCCAATAGGGCTAGCTGAGCCCACCCTGCCAGGTCGAACAGGCCAAATGAATGCAGCAGGTCCATGCAAAACTCAGGCAAAGGCACCACTGGCCACGGAGGTTTCTGGCTGGCAAAACAACATCCCAAGAATCCCATAACAGTAATAATAACTAACTTAGTTTACAAGTATACTTGAGATCATAATATCTTAACCCTCACAACAACCCCATCAGGTAAGTTGTATTGTCCCCATTTCAAGACAAAGAAACTGAGGCTTAAGAATATTTAGTGATTGGAGCAAAGGTCACAAAAGTAATACATGTCAGAGACAAAGATTGAAATCTGAGTTTTTTGTTTGTTTCTTTGAGACGAAGTCTCTCTCTGTCGCCCAGGCTGGAGTGCAGTGGCACAATCTCTGCTCACTGCAACCTCTACCTCCCAGGTTCAAGCAATTCTCATGCCTCAGCTTCCCAAGTAGCTGGAGTTACAGGTACCTGCCACTGTGCCTGGCTAATTTTTGTATTTTTTGTAGAGACAGGGTTTCACCATGTTGGCCAAATTGGTCTTGAACTCCTGACCTCAGGTGATCTGCCTGTCTAGGCCTCCCAAAGCTGAGCTCTTAATTATACTGATTTTCCAAGTCAATTTCCAAAACTTGCAAAGTACATAGAAAATAAAAGAATAAGAGAAAAATAGGGTATTTGGATGCAATACAGCTATAAACATAAAAACAATTCAAACTTTGGATTTAGAATAAAAGTAATAATTATTTTAATAATATTTTTATAGCATGTCAGAATTTGAAAAATATTTTCATGGGCATTTGATTTTCATAGTGGTTCTGGGAAGCAGAAAAAGACCTATGGTTCTCATTCTGCAGAAGCAAAGATCAAGCCTCAGTCAATGACTGAGGAAAACAGATCATTGCTGTGCTATTCTAGGCCACTGAGAAGGATAAAAGAGCCTCTTAGCTCATTTCAAATCTAAGCCATAATAGACAAATCAGATAAAGAGAGGCTAATACTATACATGAATTTCACTTACAAATACAAATTCTAAATCAAACATTTCAAATTAATATAAATGTAAAATTTCTAAAGAAAATATTTTCAGAATCCAGAAGCATATGAAATAATGACCTACTACAACTGTTGCTATAGTTTGGGTGTTTGTGCCCTCCAAAACTCATGTTGACACTGGGTTGCCAAGGTGACAGTGTCGGCAGCTGGGGTCTAAGGAGAGGGATTGGATCATGAAGGTAGAGCTCTCACGAATGGACCAGTGTGGTAATCGTAGGAGTGGGTTGTTGTAGAGTGAACCTGGCCTCTGCTGCTTTCTCTTTGTTGCCTGCACTGGCTTTCCCTCCCACCTTTCTGCAATGGGGTGACACAGCACAAAGACCCTCACCAAGATGCCAGCCTGTGGACCTTGGATTTCCCCAGCTTCCAGAACCAAGAGCTAAATAAACCTCTATTCTTTATAAATTACCCAGTCTGTGGTATTCAGTTATAACAACAGACAGTGAACAAAGACAACTCCCTAGGGTATATCCTAAGACTTCAAAAATGATCCAACATAAGGAATTCTCATAACATACCATATACATATGTTATATCTCCAAATTAAGGTAGAAAAGTATAAGCCAGCTGCCTAAACAGATGTTTAAGAAAATTGAGCAGCCATTTTTAATAAGTTAGAGAAAAATTATGAAATGGCTACTGAAAGCCTAGCACTATGTCTTATAATACATAAAAGGCTTCAAGTATTTGTTAATTCAAGTACTTGTGCTCTAGATAAGAGAAGAAAAATGAGCCGTTTATTTCAACCACATCTGGAAGGACAAATACACCATATATCTGAAATGTATGCATAATTTACCTGAATGGAAAGCCTGCAGACAAAGCCAGTAAAATAACAGGCTGCCACCTTGCTCAGCCCTTCCCATCACAACCATGTGTCTGTAGAAAGGTTCAGGGAAACATCTAGCTCTATCACCAACTTTCTCTGATGGTGAACTGCAGTTGGGTCAGTCTAAAGTCTAATAGCCATGTTTTCTAGTCTAACCAACTAACTTACCTAACTAACTTATTTCTCATCTAACCAACTAACTAATCTAACTAACTTATTTCACATACTGATGAAGCCCTAATCAGTCCATGAGGAGAGGACATGGAGGCATCTCTTATTGGAGCGGACACCAGCAGCCTCCTCAGTCACTGATCCCTAAAGGTTGAAGTCATGGGCGGTAGAGAGAATGGTGACAACCTTCGTGCCCTGGTGGAGAGCGGTGAGATCCCCCACCAGATCGCACCCTTTAAAGCCCATAGTAGCTTTGCCTCGTTGTGCAACAAGTGCAAGTAGCCCTCATCTTCACAATCACAACTCTGCCACAGAGCACCCAGCTGGACCCCGGGGGGAATGGACAGAGCCAGCTTTGAGGCCAGTCATCCCCTCCACATGTAGGCTGCTGTGTTTGCAGAGTTAGAGAGCACAGCTTTGTGCACAGGTGTTTTACACTCAATTCTGTAGATGAAACAGATCACTGTGCCATCTTTCCTAGGTTGTAGGAGATGAGCTAGGCAGTGTGTCCTAAGGGGTCTTGAGCCAAAGTCCAAGATCCATTTTGGAATCTTGTTAGCCCTTTAGAATGCTGAAAGAATGGGAAGAGTCAACCCAAATGCTCATCAATGATAGACTGGATAAAGAAAATGTGGTACATATACACCATGGAATACTATGCAGCTATAAAAAAGGATGAGTTCATGTCATTTACCGGGACATGGACGAAACTGGAAGCCATTATTCTCTGCAAACTAACACAAGATCAGAAAACCAAACACTGCATGTTCTCACTCATAAGTGGGAGTTGAACAATGAGAACACATGGACACAGGGAGGGAAACATCACACACAGGGGCTTGTCAAGGGGTGGGGGGGATAGGAGAGGAATACCATTAGGAGAAACACCTAATGTATATGATGATGTGACGGATGCAGCAAACCACCATGGCATATGTATACCTATGTAACAAACCTGCACATTCTCCACATGTACCCCAGAACTTAAAGTATAATAATAATAAATTAATTTTAAAAATTTGTTTAATGGAAAAAAAGAATGGGAAGAGCAACAAGTATAATATAAGCAATATTTTCTAACCTCCTCCTTCCCTAAGTCACATGTAGAATACCAAAAAGCTCTACCTGGCCCACAATTTTTATTTCAAAATGCCGACCAGGAAAGCTGTATGTCTTCTCTGAGACTCCCAGAAAGGAAACCCCCAGAAAACGAGTAGCTGCCTAATTATTACACTAATGATTGAGCTTTTTAACAAAGGTAAATTCTTCATTTTTAAAAAATGCAGTAGACTTTTCAAAAACTAAAACTGAACAAAGTAGCTTTGGTGAGGAAAAGAACGTTATTTCTTTAGATTCAAGTTGAAATATAAGCCTTATGTTGCCTTCTACTTTATTTGTTTATAATTTTTTAATTTTTGTTTGAGGTTCCTTTGGTGCATTTTGAGCTCTTTGTAGAACTGTTAGCCTAACCCATGTGGCAGCATGCCTGTTCCAGTTGGCATGTTTTATTTTACTAACTTCCATGTGTCCTTAAATGTTCAATTAGCTGAGCCAAAACAGCAGAGGCTATTCTAAATGGCACGACCCAACTGTTTTAGCTTAGCAATATTACAAATCTAAAAAGGCAATACTGCCAGTCAGACTAAAGCAGATACATAAAAGTGATTCATTAAACTTGTATGTGTTTTTATTTACTAAATTAATTAAAATAGATAACATGTTTAAAATGTGCCCAGAAGCAAGTTCTTTTTTTTTTTATTTTGAGACTTGAATATTAAAAACATCTTGTCAATTAATGATAGTCTATTATGGAGTGACAGTGTTACATTTGCTATAGGTGAAATTTATGTATTGGAAACAATCCCCAAAGCAACGGTGTTGAGAGGTGAGTCCTAATGAAAGGTGCTTAGATCATGAAGGCTCTGCCCTCATGAATGGACCAATACCATTCTAGAAAGGGCTTATGTGAGGGGGTTCAGTTTCTTCCAATCTTCTGCCATGTGGGGAACAGCATTCCTGTCCTCAGGAGGATGCAGCATTCAGGGTGCCATCTTAGAAGTGGAGACTATGCCCCTCACCAGACACCAAACTTGCTCTTGGACTTCCCAGCCTCCAGAACTGTAAGAAACACATTTCTGTTCCTTATAAATTACTCAGTCTCAAATATTCTGTTATAGCAGCACAAAGCAGATTAAGACAACATTTCACTTTTCTCAGTTAGAAAATCAATTAATTTACCCCAATTATTTCCACTTGCTAATTTGCTTCCTAGAAGATTTAATACATCTCAAATATACTCTTGTATTTATTTTAAAATTACCTCAAGGAGACAAAGTTAAAACAAAATTCAATGTTGAAAAGGCCTTTTGTAGGGGGGCCAATATTTTCTATGCTAGAGGGAAAGTATTATGTTTGTTGTGGAATTTGAAACCCCAGTTAAAGTAAAACAATAATACTCTTTATCTGAGTCTGCTCGTGGTTCATCCTTTTCAAACTGTGAGAGTGTCTCTCTTCACACATATTATGACATGCACATTTACACAAGACTGCACCTTTACAGAATTTAAAAATCAAGAGGAGTGCAGGGAAAGAGTTGACCAGCAGCATGGAGATAACCAAATGGAATGAATTCAACTTTGATTAAGTGTTCCCATCAACTCCCATGAATTGGAGAGCAGAAGGCTCATTCTTAGATGTATCTAGGATGAAAAACAAGCTAAAGTTTCATGAACAAAAAAAATCTTACAAAAGTATAAGAGCCATTCATGAAAATTTTGAAAAAGCATGCGAGAAGCTGTGGTGCATTGGGGAGTTACAAGTCATCTGAAAAACTGATTTTGATCACCATACACATACGTAGTCTTTTTTTTTTTCACCCAGTGTTTCCCCCTCAAACATTCCCTGAGTTGTATACAAGCAGGCCACAAGGCAGACCTCGGCACTCATTCATACATTTAACAATTTTGAGACACCTAGTATTACACACACTGGCAGGCTCTGTGCAGACAGAGGGGACACAGGGACAAACAAGGAATCTCTGATGAGGATACCTGGCAGTTAAATCAATGATCATCACACAACACGCTAATTTGTTATAAAATGAGAAAGGAGAGAATGAAAGAGAATCTTGATCTCCGAGGAGAAAAGACGACATCACAGAAGAAGTGAGCTGAGTTGTTCAAAAATGAAGATGCATAAAAGAAGGAAGTAGAAATGATCACCCTGGGGTCATCTTTGAGCAAAGAGTAGAAGAATCCTAATGGTCACCAGAAATTAGGGACCCCATCTTGATGTTCTGGTCGAGAGTAAATGCAGTGCTGAGAAATGGTGGTGACAAACAGATTTATAGACATCAGAGCAAAATGATGGCCTGGGATTTGGATGACAGAGTTAGGGACTGTGGGGTCAGGCCATGCAAGTTTAGACAAAGTTAAGGATGACAGTCTTCTTTTGCTTTCAGTCAAGTACACGAATATTGAGACACATTGACTGCATTGGTGATTTTAGCTTGGTTAGGGAGGGACCTTCCTTGGCCTTTCCTTACTGTGCCCTCCAGTCTTTTTTTAATATCCATAATGTCAACTTTTATTTTAGAATCAGAGGGTGCATGTGCAGGCTGGTTACATGGATATACTGCAAGATGTTGAGGTTTGGGTATAACTTATCCTGGCACCCAGGTGCTGAGCATAGAATCCAATGGTTTTCTAACCCTTCCTCCAACCCACTTCTGATGGTCTCCAGCATCTCCTGTTCCCGTCTTTACGTCTGTGTATACCCAGTGCTTCGCTCCCTTTTATAAGTGACAACAAGCAATATTTGGTTTTTTGTTCCTGTGTTAACTCCTTAGGATAATGGCCTGCAGTTGCATCCATGCTGCTCCTCAGGACATAATTTCATTCTTTCTCATGGCTGCCTAGTATTCCACAGTGTATGCATATCACATGTTCTTTATCCGATCCACTGTTGATGGGCTCCTAGGTTGAGTCTATGTCTTTGCTATTGTGAATACCGCTGCAATGAACATGCAAGTGTATGTGTCTTTTCGGTGGAACAATTTATGTTCCTTTGGATATATACCCAGCAATGTGTACCCTCCAGTCTTTGGCATCAGTAAAATAGTTAAGATGAATATTCCACAAGTAGATTTTTGTGACAATTATAGAAGCTACTAAAGAAAGAAGAAATTAGAGAGATCCTTCACACAGTGTCCAGAATGATAATAAAAATCTCTTTAAAGGTTATAACATTTTCATAAACTTGATTTTGAGATTTTTCCTTCACCTTCTTGCAAGCTTCTATCAAATCCTAAAACATCATCATTTGAGCCAGTCATTCCATTTGTACAAGGGTGTTTAGTGTTTATGGCAAGATTGTTTATGATAACAAAACATTTGAAACATAGGACAAATGGGAAATATTCAAATACACCATCTGATAGAACAATATGCTATCATTGTAAAATCATCTTACCTTTAAAGATATGAGAAACTCTTCATAATGTGAAGACAGCGAATGTTTACAAGCTTTATCCAAGGAAGACTACAATGTAATAGCCCAGTGCTTACGAGAGATTCTCTCTAGTCAATGCAATTATGGATGAATTTAATTTTTTCTCTATACTTTTCATCATTTTCTAATTGTTCTTCAATTTACCTTCATTCACTGTATAATCAGAGAAGTGTTTTAAAATGTTCATTAATTGAATAATTAGGAAAATATGTATGCTCACACCACTACTTGCAAAAGAAGTCCTGGAATTCTAGAGACAAGGTCCACCTTCCCTGATTTTGACAGTGGTACTCAACAGGGTATGATATGGGATATGGTATGTGCTGTTAGGATAAAGGTCCTCCCATTCTTCCCCACACAATGAAGAAACCGTGCAGTTGTGGTGACTGACGATGACGATACTAATGACTGTCCACCTAAGGTCTCCAAATAATGGGGGAACCATGAAAATCAGACCAAGCAACATGAATTCCAGGTGCAAAGTGAACTTTAAATCTTTAAAATGTTTCAATTTTTTGATCTAAAAACAGTTGCAAAATCAAGAGATGGCCTCAGAACAGTTGGAAAATCAAGAGTTAGGCCCTCTAACTGCAAGAGCAAACTATCTCAACAGTGCTTTGGAAAGGCCACAGGGCATTAAGACTTACTTGGCAAAGAAAGTCTTGAATATGGAGCTAAAGCCTAAGGTGGGAATTGTTCAGAAAAGGGAATTTGAAAAATCAGGATGTAAAACAGGAAGGAGTAAGGAGGACAGACACAAAAAAGATTATTATCTAAAATGGAGATTACCTGGTGAAAAAAAATCAATGTAGGAGGAAAAAAACCAAAACGTTAGACCCAGAAATGAAAATGGCACACATCCACCCAGAAGGCCAAAGGAATCTAGATCACTAGAAATAAGTATGAACTAGGAGTGGAATTTTTTTCAGAAATGAACAGAAATTAGAATAAATTTCTTGCATTTAATTTCATCCACTGGCCTTTAAAATGCTTTGTTGAAATGAAATTTACAGCACTTGCTGATTTTTAATGGTGTTCCTTAAGCAGAGCATGATCAAAGTTGGCTTTCTCCTGGTAGCTGGAAGCCAAACCCAGGTTGGGAGAATGATACAAAAAACTAAAAGGCTCCAGGCAGAAGAGGCGGTCCCGGCGCTCTCCTGGAGGGGAGGTCAGACATCTGGTGGCCACACCTGGCCTGCGGCGAGAGCCCCGACGGCAGCGCCACGTGCAGATGGTGAGGGGCGCACTCCCAAGGAGGAGGCACCTGATGGCGCAGAGATGAGTGTGCGGACAGATTGCTTTAGGCTTTAGGCTCGGAGAGAGCGTGAAAGAAACAATGGCTGCGCCACAGTCACAAATATTTTTTTAAAGGATGAGGGCACGGCCTTCCAATGGAAGGAGCTTCTTTATTCTAAGAAAACTCACTTGACCTAAAAGCTGACTAAACTGGTTGTTTTATTTTAAACAAAACACGTATTCAATTTATCTCCCTCCCTTCCCTTATGACTGTTAAGAAAAAAAAATAACAGTAAAAAGCATGTGATCTGATTTTTAAAGCATTTTAGTAACTTTCTAAACCGTAAGTTTTGGGTTTTTACTGTCACTATGGGGAATGTTTTCCATTTCCTCACTCTCCCCCAGCCTCCCCGACCCCACGCGCCCGTCCTGGGCACCCCTTCCAGTGCCAGCGCTCAGCTTCCGACATCAGCGGTAGCTGCAGGACTCCATCCTCCGGTTCTCGCGGAGACCCACGACCCGCTGACCCTTCCCCCGCATCTTTCCTCTCCAGGTTCGGAGTCTAGGACGGTCATGGTACTCACTCCTCTGACTGTCCCTCCCCTCTCGCCCTCCTCATCTTGCCCAACCTCCCCACCCCCACCCCCACCCAACCCCGTGTAGGGGGCGCCCTGGTGGCCACCCTTCAAGATGGTGGTGCTCACTCTCCCAGCTGCCAGATCATTGCTGCTGAAGACTCACAGCTCACTTGTTCGCTTGGAAATGCCTTTGGCAAAAGGGAGTTGTCCTCTCCAAAGTAGCGCCCCATCTCCAGAGGCAGCCTGAATCCAATGACAGGGTTACAAAAGCAGGGCCAGTGGCCTCGATCCCGTGCAGCTCTGGAACAGCCCTCCAGGCTCCAGGGTCCCAGCAGATCAGCCCTGGCTGTGACTGCAGCCGCCTGGCAGTTCGGCTTCTCCCTCTGTCTAATGCGGTTCTCCCACTCCTTTATGAGTTTTCTTACCAAAAGCACTCGCCGATAAACCTCTTGCTGGCAAATCTCAGGGTCTCCTTCCAGGGAGCTCAGGTTATCCGGGATCCCAGAACCAGAAGGCACAGGGGTCACCAAAGAGAGTTCACAGTTTAGAAGGGCTCCAGCAAGGTTGAGCAGAACAATGAGGGTTGCCGAAATGTGCAGGGAACCGGAACAGGGCTGAGACGGAAGAACTATTATTCTGCATTCTTTAGTTCTTTAGTGATTCTAAATAAAAGTCGATCTAATGAAAAACGAGCATTCATTTCCGCTCTACAAAAAAAGATCAATTAAATCTAAGCGATATTTACTGAGTAACTACTACGTATAAAATTATCTGCTAGGCACAGCAAACCACCAAAATAGCCAGGTAACAACAGAACAACTTCAACCTTCAGCAAACGATTTTGGCTACATGACGCTGGTTGATTTGAAAATGATATATACTGATTCAACACATTCTTCTGGAATCCAGTAAACAAACCCATAACAAAGCACACATAATTGGCACACGATTTTTCATACAAGATTAAATTTAATCACGAGGATAAAACTGTCGTGCAGGCATTTCTTTTAATCCACCAATCCATGTAAATATATCGAACACCTGTAAAAGAGAAAGCTCCCTCTCTCCACCACCTCCCGCCTCCCGTCAAATCTGCCTTTTGTTATATTTCACACTATTCAACACTTTACTTCTTAATCCATAAAGAAATCTTCCAACTACATTTATGTCAAAATTTGGGGACTTGACTTGAGGATTGTATTTTTTAAAGAGGAAGTTGTATTCTCATAAAATCTCTAGTATTTATTAACAGCCACTTGAGTGACTTGGCAACTTATCAATATCATTAACGATATCATTGCGGTGTTCAAAGGGGAACGCCCATTTTCATACATTTGTTTTCTCAATGCCATTATTTCTGACTTCACTGCTGGAAGATGCTCAATATCTGTTCATCACTCAGTTAAATGAAATTTCCTAAGTGTGTTTTATGTCCAAGGTTGTGGAGCACTGGGAAGTTCAAAGAAGTGGGAACTATGGTAGGGAAATGACACAGACCCTTAAATACTGAGCGACAGGGACAGACCCTCATTTTCAGACTCTGCCAAGACCCATCCAATTCCACTTGCCTCAGAGAGGTAATTCACTAGAACTATAGACAGAAGGAACCATATTTTTCTTGTCTTCACCACCTGATTTCCTGAGAGAATATTTTAAATCTGTGCCCTGGAGGGAACATTTTAGAAGAGGCCTGCCAATCTCTGTTAATTGCAAAGTAAACAGATCTTTCCCACAGAGCTAAAAAGCCTGCGTTGGGATGATTTGTTCCTAGCCTTAGTATGCACATGTGCATCCGTTTAAAAAGGGAAGAGAAATTTGAAGTGAAATTTAAAGTTAAAAAGTGATGAAACAGTTCCCTAAAAATACACATTTTATGCTACGTCAGAAAACAAGTCTCAGCAAATTTCAGTGGCTTGAAATCTGACCACAACGGAATTGAATTAGAAATCAGTAACAATAAGATGTTTAAGAAAGGATACCTAGAAAATAGCCAAGTATTTGGAAAATAAGTACACATTTCCAAATAAGACATACTGTTTTTTTAAAAAGGAAAAGTCTTTAAGGAACTAGAAAATATTTCAAACTGAATTATAATAAACACAGTGTGTTCAAGTTTGTAGCATGCACCTTACACAATCCTTAGAGAAGAATTTATTCTTTTAAATGTCTGTATTAAAAAATAAAAAAGGCTTGAATTCACTGTTCTAAGTTTCCACTTTATGAAGCCAGAATAAGAAGAGCAAATTAAGCCTACAGTAGAGGAAGGCACATAATGTAAATATAGATAAAAACAGAAAGTAAAGAAATAGAAAAGAAACACACAGAAAATCAACAAAGCCAGATGCTGGTTCTTTGAAAAGCTTACTTAAAAAAATAGTCAGCAGACATGTACAGATATAACACATTCCACTCATATACTATATTAGGAAAATAAATAAATATATCACTTCGGAAGGATAGAAGCCATTAATACTTCTGTCTTTTAAAAGCAGGAGAAGATCATGTTTGTGCATGCCACAGGTGCAGTTAGGCTTCATGTGCCTAGTCAAATGTAATAGCCACAGAAAAAGCCCCCGCTCATCATTAACATTGAAACACACACATATATGCATGATATAAGGGAATTTTCTGAAAATATTGCTACTTTTGTTAGAAAAATAAGGTCCAAAGTTGCTTTTAAAAAGAAAGGATTGTTATTTTGTCTCCAGGTGCCTCTGCAATCGGGCTGTTTGCATTCTCTTGCAGCCACAGACACTTTCCTCTCCCTCCTGTTATGGACCTCACACTGCATTATTTTTTAGTGCAAAAGCTCTGCTTAACTAAAAACGTTTCCTAGCCTCTGTTAACGGCATACTTGTTATGAATAATGCAGTCAATATACATATTTTTAAATCAAGAAGAATGTTGAAGCCCCTTAGACTTCAGCCTGATGCGACACTGTTCATATTCATTCTGAGGATCCTGGTACACACAGGGGCTTTCCAAAAATCCAGCTAATTGCAGGCTAGTGGCAATCGCTCAGCTTCATGGGAGGTCATTGTCGTCACAGTAACTGGCTGGGTGCCCTGGGCAGGCAGATTCTCCTGGATTGTGGGAGAAAGACAGAGAGGGGGAGGGACAAGTGTTACGGGAAGCTTAGCTGTGGTGTTGACAGCTAGGAAAGAACAGGTCTCTCAGGAGACCCGGGCCTCCCTGCACTCCTTTCATCCCAGCCCAAAGGCACGGTACAGATGATCCAGGGCAGAAGGAGCAGAGAGATGAGACTCCAGGACCTGGAGCAACTCAGGGACAAGCCTCAAGGCAAAGGTAAGCTGCAGGTGGCCTTCCAATGAACTCTGTATGGGCCAGAGCATCAGGTCCTGTCCAGTGACTCCACACACAGGACCCGACAGTGCCCCGTCGGGCCGTTCTGTCACATTGCCAGCGTGCATGAGTTAGGAGAAACAGCAAGTTTATTGACAACTATGCACAATAAATTCCCTTTTACATGTATTTACTATATTGACAAATATTTATTGAATGTCTACATGTACCAGTCCCTGCCCTAGGCATGGAGACAATTAGGACAAGCTTTCATGAAGTTCACATTCTCGTGGTGGACAATGAAACCAGGAAACAGGTTAAAGGGAGCATTTCAGAACATACTATTGTCCTAAGGGACATAAAACAGGGAGGTGTGATGGGGTGTGACTTGGGCAGTCGGATGGGATGGGGCTGTTTTGGGTAAGAGGATCAAAGCAGGTCACAGACAGGGCTGGCTTCACAGGCATATGACTCGCCTGGTCACGCAAGGTCCCACACTCAAAGGAAGCCTCACACGTGGAGACTAACACTCTTCAGCAGCCATGTTGAAATTCTTCATAAATTTATCTTTGATTTTGTGTTTTGCAAGTGGCCTCTCCTGGGGCAATGGTACATGCTCCGGGAATCCCCCAGGACAGTTTCTCAGCCACCTACCGCCTGCACCTGCCCAGCAGCTGTTACTGTCCTCTGCACCCTGAAGGGGCCAGGGCACCAGTGCCTGGTGGGACAGGTTCTGTGTATTTCCCAGGAGCCTGGGAAGGTCTATATCTGCCCCAGAAGTGTCCTGTGCCGAAGGAAGCATGGCATTGAATAGCTAATTTAAAACACCATGATAGTCTGGGTAAAATGGCCCAGACCTGTAATCTCAGCACTTTGGGAAACTGAGGTGGAAGAATAACTTGAGCTCAGGAGTTCAAGACCAGCCTCGACAACACAGCAAGACCTCGTCTCTACAAAAAAATGCAAAAGTTAGCTGGGCATGGTGGTGCACACTTGTGGTCCCAGCTACTCGGAAGGCTGACAGTAGGAACACCGCTTGAGCCTGAGAGGTCAAGACTTCAGTGGGCCATGATCATGCCACTGCACTCCAGCCTGGGCAACAGAGCAAGACCCTGTCTCAATCAATCAATCAATCAATAAAACACTGTAACAGTCAAGAGAGACTGCAGAAGAA
Source organism: Cheracebus regulus (assembly GCA_963574635.1). Taxonomy (NCBI): domain Eukaryota; kingdom Metazoa; phylum Chordata; class Mammalia; order Primates; family Pitheciidae; genus Cheracebus; species Cheracebus regulus. Next base: position 3,658 of record CAUYQU010050067.1, on the reverse strand, counting down.
AGAAACAAGCATCTTCCCTGCTTTTTACACAAGGAACTTCCATTTTCATTTTACATGGACCCTAAAAATTATGTTGCAGGTTCTACTCTGAGAAAGCGGCATTTGGACTAGAGGCAAGCGCATTCCAGGAAGAGAGAGCTGCAAATGCAAAGGCCCGGGCTGGAACAAGCCTGGTGCATTCCATCATGGAACAGAAACAAGACAGTGGCCAGGGCCCCATGAGCAGGGCCCAGCCAGGACCAGGGGCAGGAAGGAGAAGGCAGATCCAAGGGGCTGAGAAAGGAGGAGCCCTGGGAAGCCCAGGCTGGGCTGTAAGCACACTGGAGTCCAGGTGTTGGTGCTGAGGAGGAGAGCAGAGACGCAGGACCTAGAGGGAAGGGGGCGTGCAGGGGAGAGGGAAGAACGTTACTGCTAAAGACTCAGCCCCCTTCACTTCCTGACTTTGCCTGTTAAGTCCTGGAGGACCACCACACATCTGAGATCTACCACCTCCTGGCTGGGCTCCGGAAGCTAGGAACTTTTTCTTCTATTCCCATCCCTGTCTGAGCTGTGGGTGCCTTTGGTTTTCACCTTCGTCGCTGCGTGATCAGCACTAAGTGGTGCAGACCGTGTCTCTGCGCTGGGACCTGCATTCCACGTGCAGCTCCCCAGACCTTCATGCCACGCTCGCAGGCCCTCTGCCCGTTTCAGACAGGCCACTGTCCACCTCATCCTGGGCTGGCCATACCCAGCCAACTCTGCTCCCCTCTCTAGACTCTGCCTAAATGTCCCTTCCCCAGAGCCCCATGCCAAACCCTCAGCCGAGCTTAGGTCTCTCGGTCTTGGGTCCACTTCTTTTATAGCAAAGGTACATTTCCATGTGTGTTCATTTCATCAACGTCTGCCTCTCCAAATGTACTAAGAGGTCCTTGAGGGCACGGGGTAGGTCTGCTTTGCCTGCAGTGGTGTCCTGAGCACCCGCCCAAAGCCGGGCACAGTGCAGACTCTCAGTCAGGAAGGGCTGAGGGAGTGCACGAGAGAGATGACCAAGCCTGCCAGGGAAGCTGGTGACCTCCATGCTAGGCCTTTGGAAATGCAAGGAATAGTCTGTGGAAAGAAGAGGCCCTGCCTAAGTTTAGATGTTTAAATTTTTTTTGAGACAGAGTCCTGCTCTGTCTCTCAGGCTGGAGTGCACAACCATGGCTCACTACAGCCTCCATCTCCTGGGCTCAAGCAGTCCTCTCGCCTCAGCCTCCCAAATAGCTGGAACCACAGGCATGTGCCATCACATTCCATGAATTTTTTATTTTTTGTAGAGCTGAGGTTTCACCATATTGGTCAGGTTGGTCTCAAACTCCTGGCCTCAAGTGATCTGCCCACCTCAGCCTCCCAAAGTGCTGGTATCACAGGCATGAGCCATGGTGCCTGACCTAAGTATACAACTGACATAAGTATGAAGGCAGAGAGGAGGAAAGAAATGAACAAGAGAAAGCTTCCCCAGCGTCAGGAAGACGGGACAGCTGCCCCCCAATCTCCTTTGCCTACATCTCCACCCTCAGCCCTTGCAGAGCCCCCACCAGGCTTTCTGGTATTGTTCCATTTGCCCCATGAAAAGTAGTATACCAGGGCTGGGCACAGTGGTTCAGGCTTGTCATCCCAGCATTTTGAGAGGCTAAGGTGGGCAGATCACTTGAGCTCAGGAGTTCAAAACCAGTCTAGGCAATATGGCGAAACCCCATCTCTACAAAAAATACAAAAATTAGCTGGGTTTGTTGGTGTGCACCTGTGGTCCCAACTGCTTGGGAGGCTGAAGTGAGAAGGATCAATTGACCCCAGGAGGCTGAGGCCGCATTTAGTCAAGTCACCACCACTGCACTCCAGCCTGAGTGACAGAGCCAGACACGGTCTCAAAAAAAAAGTATACCGGGAGAGAGATCCAAGATAGCCGATTAGGAGCAGCTCAGGACTGCAGCTCCCAGCGAAAGCACAGAGGGTGAGTGGATGCCACATGTCCAGACAGATTTTTATTGCCCACAGACCAGGAGATTCCCAGGCGGAGGAGCCCCACGGGTCACCAGCACAGATGTTTTGGCCGGCGCTGCTGTTTGACTGACGCGGTGGTTCTCTGCACAAAATATACAGGTCCGGGCACCGTTTTAGCTGGTGATTGGAGCTCCTGGGATAGAGAGTCACCCATTCAACAGATTAAAAAAAGGGGGACTGAAACAGGGAGCCAGGCCAGGAGATTCCCGAGCAAAAAAGCACCAAGAATCTTAGCGCGGCTGTTGCAGCTGGTGCAGTGGGTCGCTGCACGGGGAATCACACAGATCCTGGCGCCTTTTCAACAGGCGACTGGAACACCTGGGACAAAGAGTCACCCATTCAAATCAAAACAAAAGGGCTCTGAGGCAGGGAGCCAGGTGATCAGGCTTGGCTGGTCCCACCACCACAAAAAAATAGCAATCTGAATGCTCTGGATAGAGATTCACAGCAAGCGCAGCTGAACCCAGTACAGTCCAGATCTGTGGGGGAGGGGCATCTGCCATTACGGAAGCAGTCCACCACTACAGAGGTAGTCTGCCATTGCCAAGGCAGCCCGCCATTAGAGAGAGAGTCCGCCATTATAGAGGTGTGCCGCCATTGCTGAGGCGGTTCTAACTATACCCATATAAACAGGATGTCAGGGAAGTTCACAGAGCAGCTGGGTGGAGCCCACAGCTGCTCAACAAAGCCTCTGTAGGCAGACAGTGACTAGGCTGCCTCCTGGCTGGGCAGGGCAGCCCTGAGAAAAGGCAGCAGCACAACAGAAACTCATAAATAAAGCCCTAAATCCCTGGGACAGAGCACCTAGGAAAAAAAAGTGAGGGGGTTATGAGTTCTGCTGCAGCAGACTTAAACGTACCTGCCCAGCAACTCTGAATGAACAATGGAGGTCACAGTTCAGCACGTGAGCTCCTATAAAGGACAGACTGTCTCCTCAAGCAGCTCCCTGATCCCTGTATATCCAAAGAGTCACCTCATAAAGGAGAGCTCAGACTGACATCTGGCAGGTATCCTTCGGGGACAAAGATAGCAGAAGAAGAAACTGGAAGCAACCCTTACTGTTCTGCAGCCACTGCAAGTGATCCTCAAGCAAGCAGGGCCTGGAGTGGACCTCAGCAGTCCTATGGCAGAGGGGCCTGAATGTTAGAAGGAAAACTAAGAAACAGAAAGAAATAACTTCATCATCAACAAACTGGACATCCACTCAGAGACCCAATCTGAAAGTCAACAACTACAGAGATGACAGGTGGATAAATCCACAAAGATGAGAAGAAACCAGTGCAAAAAGGATGAAAACACCCGAAATCAGAATGCCTCTCCTCCTACAAGGGATCACAACTCCTCACCAGCAAGGGAACAAGGCTGGATGGAGAATAAGTGTGATAAATTGACAGATTTAGGCTTCAGAAGGTGGGTAATAAGAAACTTCTCTGAGCTAAAAGAACATGTTCTAACCCAATGTAAAGAAATTAAGAACACTGAAAAAAGATTTGACGAAATGCTAACAAGAATAAACAACTTAGAGAGGAATATAAGTGAATTGACGGAGCTGAAAAACAGAACACGAGAACTTTGCAAAACATGCACAAGTTTCAACAACCGAATTGACCAAGCAGAAGAAAGGATATCAGAGGTC